>CAJNIZ010045060.1:121656-137227 GCA_905231905.1 Symbiodinium pilosum
CCCTAAAGCCCTAAACCCTTACCCCCCTACACAGAACCCCTTGGGGACCTCCAAAACGGTGAGGCCGAAGCCACGGCCGTTTGATCACCAAAAAGGTGGCCCAAATGGCCCAAGGATGACAAAGGCTCTTCAAAGAAATTATATAGTTTAGGGTTTAGGGTTTTTAGGGTTTTTAGGGTTTAGGGTTTAGGATATAGGCGTGCGTTTATGCATAGATCTAGATATAGATATAGACTTATGGGCCTTGGCCTAAATTACTGTTCCCAAAGTAGAGGACAATCTTTTGGGGACCCGTATGGCGAAACCTACTATATGAGGATCGGTATTATCATGACATTAGGGAAAGAGACGCGCGGTAGGTTCAGGTTTTAGGGCCGGGGGTAATTTGAGGTTCAGGCCAATCAGTATGGGTATTTGGGATGTCTAGGTAGAGCTCTCTTAAAACCAGGGCTTAAGCTCCATGTTTGGCGGAAGGGTACGGGGTTTAGGCTTTAGGGTTTATAGGGTTGAGGGTGGTCGAAAGGCACCCCGGCTTTGCGTCCTCATAGGAACGCATGAAAAACATCAGATGGCCCGCTTACAGTAAATGCGGCGGAAGGAATCCTGATCAGCAATGCCATGTGATACAGTCCCTTATTCTAATCAAGATGATACAGGTCCTCCTGGAAGACAGAATACAACCATCCTCCTCATCAGCACTTTTAAGCCGGACCTCTATAACAAAATGGGATACCCTACCTTGTTTTGCACGACCCTTAACAAGCAAACAAACCGCGACCGCAACTACGTTTTCAAGTTGTCCTGATGTTGGGCCCTCAACCTTCGCTTGGGGCTCTGGCACTCCGTCGCTCGCGTGTGAATGATCCGAGCCATTTGAAACCTGTCACAAGGACACGGCATAAAATGGACAACGAAAGCTTGGAGTTGAGGGCTTGGGGTAGGATTGGGTTCGTACGCAGCTTGAGATGTCGAGTCTAGCGAGCGGTTCTATCATTGCGAATGACAGCTTCTGGCGGGAAACGAATGGATGCACTAATGGCAGAGCCAACATTCCAAATATGGTTGCAGATCACTGCATGCATACACGACTGAAGGCATCAAAAAGATTACACCCCGTAGTCTTAAGGGGGCTGTGGAAACGACTCCAGGGCGAGTCGGGAATTACTCTCGCACTTCATTCCCTCATTCCCGGCGACCATCAGCCAGTTGGGGAATGAATGCGCCTGCAAAATCGACTTGACCCTATGGTCCAAGTACCCAATAACCATATACTTGCACAAAACAGGTACTACAAGTACTTACTGAAATCCCAAGTACCTAATTATTGGGTACTTGGACCTTTAGGGTGACCTCGCTAAGAGCATGGCATCACTATATTTTTGGAGCAACCATGTCAGCCTGTAATTAAACCGTGAACCTGTTTCAGAACAGTATCTACCCCTAAAGTATAGGATCTATAGTCTAAACTCCTGGTATCCTCCTATAAAAATCCCCTACATTATTCCCTTTACAACCATTTCAAGGAATTTAGACCGCAGCTCATATAGAGTATAGGTTATGTGCTGCTCCGCAGATGCGTGTCATGCCTCCATAGCTCCTAGCTTCCTTGGAAAACGGTGAAGGATGTAGAGGTTTAGGGTTTAAGGTTTTAGGATTTCGGATTTAAGGTTTGGATATTCATCCTCTAGAGTTTTAGGGTTGAAGGTTTTAGGATTTCGGATTTAAGGTTTAGATAACCATCCTTTAGAGTTTTAGGGATTGGGGCGTACCCGTGTACCACTATTGAATTTGAATGGGGTGCGGCTCCACAGGGGCGCGCTTCTGACCGTGATCTCTAGAAGAAACGGCCCGAATCAGGAATTCCATGATCCAAGCCTTACTACAATCAAAACTCCCCTATCTGCTGACCTACACCTTGACTACACCAGTATCTTGATTCATGGTCTAAATATACATGCAGGTATATCCCAAAGTCTCTACGTAGGCATACATACCCATGTTCGTACCTAAGGCCCAAAAAGCTAAACCCTAAACCCAAAAGGGATTTCATGGGGCCCAAGTACATACTATATTTTATCACATGGACCCTTCGGGTGTGATGGTCAGTCAATCCCTGAAGGCCCAAGTACCCAAATACAAGAGGTTTCAGGGTTTTAGGGTTTGGGATGGTTTGGGGTTGAGGGTGTAGGTTTAGGGTTGAGATGGTTTGGGGTTTCGGGGGCCTAAGCTCCTTGAGTACCTGGACCCTTAGTACGGTTGATGGATAAAATCACACCTGTCCCCAAATAGATTTTATAACTGTGAATCCTAGAGTGTAGCTATAAAGTATAACGAGCCATGCAGGACTGCAACGTCCACCGGGAGTATTTGACAAGCTGACCTCTGAGTGTCACGGAAAATCTAGACCTCAGAGGCTTTGTTACGGTAAAGGGCTAACAGCTCTAAATAGAATAACGTATGTCCATGGACAAGGTCAACAATGTCTAGGCATTCCACACACAGATCTTATCCGAGGAATACTCACATGATCTGTGCACAAAAGTTTGTAAGGACCCAGGGCAGACTATGAAGGTCCTGAGTTTGAATACAAATTTCTCCTTGACTGAAACTTAGAAATTTTCCAAGCTCAGAGTTTGGGGTTCCGACTGGAGCAGGCGCTACCAGACTTCAAGCTAAAGCGTTGTCGGCGTGAACACGCCTAAACCTTAAACCATGTAGTTCCTTAGTCCGCTTGGAACAAGCCGCATCTCTACTTCCAAATTCATGTCGTTAATGAACCACATCATGTGATAAGCCTCGAAGGGTCCAAGGACTGAAATAATGAGCTTTTAGGGCCCAAATTTGAAGGGTATTTGGGACCTGAAACCCTAGTATGCAGGTCCTTGGACCCCTAGGAACTCTTCTTCAATTCGCTGCCGTCAAGGTAGTTATAGGCTCATGTGGGATTGCTGTACCAACAGCATCTACTGCGTTGCTATGAAGGAATGTAAAAGAAGTTACCACAATAAGGAGGCCTTATTATTTGCTATATGCCCTATGATACTTAACATAAATTCCTCAACAGCAGCCCAGTTTACATTAGGCGGCGGAACCTGCCCTTTACGAAGCGCAAACCTTCGAGCAGTGATGCGGCTGAGCAAGTAGCGTAGGTGTCTAAATGATGACCAAGATCATTGTGAGGACTATTTGAAATATTTTGAGATACCCTATATTTTCGTTTGTGATACAAGGAATCGAAGACCATAATCTTGGTAATCTCTTCCAAAGCGCCTGCAGTATCCTTCAAGCATCTGGCAACACACTGTTGATGCTAAACGTCATGCCTGACCTTAGCATACAAGCATGCTATATTTCCGGGAGTGTGAGATACCTAGGGTCATGCCGATGTTGCGTAATCATTCCTGCCACAAGTAAGGCCTGTGAGCGCGCATCGTCATCGACCCTCGGCACTTTGATTTCAAAGGATGCCGCTGATAGCTTGGTTAGGCACATTTTTTGCCCCAAAACAATTTTACCCTCTGAGGCAGCCCAGGTACCTCCATTGACAGAACCTAAGGGACCCTAACAGTCCGAAAGGGTCCATGTAGCTATATAGCATAGGATGTAGGGTGTAGGGTTTAGGGTAGCTATATAGTATATACTTAGGACCCACAGAATTTCCCATATAACTACTTTAGGGGCCAGGTATCTACTGTAGAGCTACATGGACCCTCTTGGAGTTGTACAGTAAGAGGTCTAGATAGGTAGGACCAGTGGTGTTTGGAGCCTCCTGTAGGTGCGTTGGATTCGAGATGTTAAGGAGTCTCTTAGCAGCTTTAGGTTCCCTAAACCCGTAAACCATAAACCCCTAGACACTAATCCCAAAACCCTACTCCCTGAACCCTAATCCCTAAACCCTAATCCCTAAACCCCAAACCCCTAATCGCTAAGCCGTAAATCCTAAACTTAAGATTCTGGGCTTAGGGCTGAGGGGTTCGAGCTGGAGATTGCTTGGGAGTTGTATTTACAAGGGTTCCAGATGTGTGTAGCCACAAAGGCTAGGTCCCAAAGTCTGGGAATCCACTAGGGGGTTTCCCAAAATTAGGGGTACTTTTTGGGGGGTCCCTGTAATAAGGATTATAATATATTGGGGTAAATATTGGTCTTCAGGGAAACTACCACTGACCGAAGACAGACCCCCAAAAAAGCAGCCGCTTGTAAGGGCCTTGAATCTATCCTCGATCTACCGCCATAAGGCTCATAAAGCTTAACAACTACTCCTGCGATCCCCAATTCCTCGAATGCCAACATTTACGTACCAATAAATCAAATCTACCCCAGAGTAACCGTGTCCCGTCATGTCCCGTCGCTTCAAAAGGCAGAGAATCCACACCAGTAGGAACAGCCTATCTAGATTGCTCTAACCCTAAGGTCCAAGTACCCAGTAATCATATACTTACCCAACACCTGTACTACAATTACTATTACCCACAGCCCAAGTACCTAATTATGGGGTATTTGGACCCTTAGCGTAAGCCAGCCTCGAAACCAAAATTGAAAAGTCCCAACTTAAAAGCCGTAACTACCCGGACCCTGGATGTCCTACCTTTTTTGGGGATATACCCTATAAACATGTAGGACAGAACCCCCAAAAAAGGAAGGACATCCAGGATCCAGGTGAGGGTTTGGGGTTTAGGGTTTAAAGGGTTTGGGGACCCCTGACCCTAAACCCTAAACTTCTAAACCCAAAACCCTAGACTTCTAAACCCTAAGCCCCGAACCCCAAATCCCAAACCCTAAATCCTATACCCAAGGGTTTGGCAACTTGCAAATTTTGCATCCCTGAAACCTAGACTGGATTGCTATTAAGGAGCTGAAATTCAGTTACCATAATTGGTATATTTAAGGTTTAGGGTTTAGGATTTAGGGTTTTTAGGTCCCCTTAATCGGTCTACTATAGAGTAACTAATATGGTTTCCCCAATGTAGTAACTCAGAATTATATCCCTTCCCTAAAGGTCCAGGTACCTAATAATTATATACTTCCCCAATACCTGCACCACAATTACTATTACCCAAATCCCAAGTACCTAGATATTGGGTAAGTGGAACCTTAGGGTAAGCCGGCCCTAAACCCCAAACCCTAAATCCTAAACCCTAAACCCTCCAGCAAGGGGTTTCGAATGACTTGGGCTTGGACTCCTGGGACCTGGCCTCAGTTGCTCCAAGACTTTAAGAATGTACCAAGGGGATATGGGGGTTATATAGGGGTTATATGGTGTTCGGGGATTTGGGTTTTAGGGCCCTAGGTTTTGGGTCCCAAATATCCTCATTCAGGGCCATATTCTACGGTTTAGGGACCCAAACTCAAGGGTAGAAACCCTAGGGGTACAAAGGAAGACTCCCTGAGTGGCAGCTGAACCCATCTAAATGCAAGGGTTTCCCAAACTTAAAGGGATTATAGGGGATGTATTGGGTTATATCGGGCTATATAGGGCCTCTGAATCATTCTGGAGAAACTTGCCCTACAACGCTGAGGTGATTCAGCCTCTATAGCGCTAGAACCTTTTTCTTTTCTGCTGAATCGAGGTTTCTCGAAATGAGGGACCCCTCAGAAGCCGAGGGATATGCGGGAATTACAGGGCGATTGTGGAGGTCCCCCATCAAAATCATGTAGGGTCCTTTCAAAGATCTCTTATCTGGCGGTTCAGGGGTGGGAGTTCCGAGGTCTCCAGATCTAGGATGATAGGCTCATGATGGTTTAGCGTTTAGGTTTGTCTTACATGGCAGGACAAAGACTCCATGGCCTCCCCCAAATGGACACACGCTCACAGAAACGAACAACGAAATCTCAACCCATACAGTAACCAAGTGGCTCCTTACGTGGGAATTGAGCTGCTACCGCGTGGCATTCCAAACGGGAGTGCATTCCACTTCGAAGTTAAGTGCAATCATGACAGAATTCCTAAGGCCCGTGCTATGGTTAAAACTAAGGTTATAAGACAAACCTTACCCAAAGACTCAAAGCCACAAACCCCAAAAGCAAACCCTGCGCGCTACACCCTAGCCCCAGGCTTGTTCTTAGTGGTTCTTAGTAGGGAAGAAGGGAATATGATTTGATGGGTATTACACAGGGATTACATTCCCACATTCCCTACTAGGAACCAGTAAGTCTTTAGTGTCAGGGCTGATGCAGACACTTTTGGAGATATTAGTGTAGGGTTTAGGGGTTTAGGGGTTTAGGGGTTTAGGGGTTTAGGGTTTAGGGTTTAGGGGTTTAGGGTTTAGGGTTTAGGGTGATCGTTTTCCGCCGACAAATTGACAAACCTGAAATGGCGCACATAGCCCAGGGTCGTCACGCATCCATATATCATGTACGTCTTTTTCCTTTTACTTACTTCTCTAATTATATGATACTAGGTATTCACTTTTCTTTGTTTGTGATTTATTTGCTTATTATGTATTTACCTACTTTTACATGTACAGTATTTCATACATGGCAATCTGCTCATCAGGGCTAGTGGAGAGGATGAAACGAATACCCCCCATGTGACTTTTTGAGAGGGACCTTGAGTATTCCTGTGCTGTCCCCACACATGCTGAGGGTTCCCAACCCAGAAAATGATGAAGGGGAAAGGGGCTGCGGTATAGCTACCTGATGGCCTGGGTAAATACAACATAGCTACATAGACCTGCGGGTCAGCGTAGCCCTGTCAATCCTAAACCCTAGACCGGAAAACCTGGTTCCATAGACCCTTAGGGTAAGTTAGAGTAGACCCCAAGTACCCTCTATAGACCCAAACTATCTACAAATAGGACCTACATAGACCCTATTTCAGGGTACTTGGGGGGTCTAGGAGGGTACCCCCTAAAGACCCTAAACCTTAAACTCTACACCCTAGACCCTTAGGGTAAGTTAGGGTACCGCCTGTTTTGAGAAACACCCAAATGGTGAGATCTGTGCGTGGACGTCGTTGAGCAGACCCTGCGCATCTGCCTTGCAAAAGTGGCTTGGGGTTTGGGGGGTTTACGGGGTTTAGGATTTAGGGATTCGAGTTCGGGGGGTTAGTTTTTAGGGTTCAGGATCTATAGGGTTTAATTGGGGTTTAGGGTTCAAGGTTTGGGGTTTAGGGGGTTTAGGGTTTAGGAGGTTTAGGGTTCTCTTGGGGGTGTAGGTTGGCTGCTGCATCCACACTATAGCAGTAAGGTATAGGACTGTTCTTTGGGTAGTCGCAAGCCCTTCCGAATGGCTAGCTACCCACGTGTTAGGTGCCAAGATCTGTTTCGAAGATGTAGCCAAAACTTACACCACCCCGCATACCACATAAGATATGGCCTAAACTCCGGCATTCTACTGAGAATCCTAAGTAGTACGAGGTCCCCTCCATGGACCATAGGCTGGCGTGACCGAGAACAGTAGGCAAGCAATTCATAAATTCTCTGCCTCAGTCTTCAGCTCGACTAGAACCCTAAGGCTTTAAATCATGGAAAAGAAAATGGAAACTACTATACTATAACAGGGTATATGTATAGGGGTTATACCGGGATAATGGAAAAGAAAATGGTACCTACTGTGGCATAATAATTAATGGTGCAATCAAAATATCAGGCCTTTGGACCCAAAGACCATACTCTACCAGGCTTTCAGTCTATTTTAAGCTTTAGGGGAATATCATCGCGCCTACAAGTGTCACGGCGCTTGAGAGCTGCATGCTGGAAGTTTTTTCTTAGAGTCACCACGACTCGGCTGATTTGGCTGCTGAGCACACCAGTAACTGGGCTCGTGTGCTCTGCTGCACAAGAGCCATTGTAACAATTCTTAATATTTTTGGCGCAATAATCCATACAGTGTAGAATACTCCCCTGTCTAATCCCCTATGCAACCCCCCTTAAGGAGTTTAGACTATAACTCACATGGCTCGAAGACTTGCAAGCCACTCCAAGAGAATCCACGGCTGCGATTGCGTTGATGAGATCACAAAAGTACGCAAAACGAGGTTTTGGGCTTTGGGGCTCAGGGTTTAGTGGCTTAGGGCTTACCTGGACAAATGAACAGATCCTGGAGTCCACGTGTCCATGCACGCCAGAATATTTCACAAGGAAGCAGCAGATAATCGGATAGCCAGACTCACAAAAGATGCGCAGCCTTAAACTAATCCGAAACCCACCAAAAAACGCCCAACAAAAACGACGTTTCTTCCAAGAGGGGTGGCTATACTGCAACCCCAAATCCTGAGCCCCAAGCCGCAGGGCTGCACATTTGTTTGATGGAGGGAAAAGTTGAGACATGCCCAAGTGTAGAAATTTCTCGCAAGAGCACGTATAAAATACCCAGGGGGAGCCTATGAACATCGGACAACCTCATCTACCCCACACATTCCAGTGGTCTAGAGGCCCCCCTCGTGTTGCGAGCAACTCTCAAATCTGGTTGCCTGCTGGAACATGATTGAGCATGTGCTTTCAAAGTCCTTACGTGGCTCATTTCAACAGTACTTCTGCAACATCTCTTTATCAAACCTGTACAGCCTCTAGACCTCCCTGCCTAATCCCTATACGAGCCTATATGAAAATGACAGCCCCTATACCTCCCCACCTAGTCCCTATATAACCCATGCCTGTGCCTAAGTTTAAAGCTGAGATGACCCCTATATATCCCTACATAATATCCAAAGGGCCTGATTGAGCTGCTGCAGGGCAGTCTGCAGACCTTGTAAAGGTTTAGGGTTCATGGAGCAAGGGTTTAGGGTTTGTGGATGATGGAATACGGAGATAACGGAAGGACATGTGGGAGTTTAGGGCTTTGCGGATATGCGGATTAGGTTTCCGGGTTTGGGATGTGAGAGGTTTTGGGTTTAGGGTTTCGGAGCGTTAGGGACCTATCGTTTGGAGTGTTGGGCTTATAGCTTGTGGCTTTGGCATCAGGATTTGGGGTTTGGGCTTTAGGCTTTGGATGCCAGGGTTTGGGTGTTGAGGGGGTTTGGGATTTGGGGACTCAATCCTGCGTGACTCTATCATGACACTGTTGTAATGTACTCAGTTGATGCACGATTTTGTCGATTGTAGCACTCCAAAAGGGTAGTGGTGGTGGCCCTGGCCGCAGCGGCGGTGGTGCGGTGTGGGCGGCAGTGGCCCGACGGTCTTGGCGCTGGTGAATGCTAGTGATAGGGGTTCAGCACAACGAGCAGAAGCAACCGCAGTAGAGCAGCAGCAGCAGCAGCGCAGAACATCTATCCATTATCCCAATATAACCCCAATATACTATAGTAGTTTCCATTTTCTTTTCCATTATCCCAAAAAACGCCGACAGCATTTGCAGTGATCAATCTCGGGGCTCGGCCTAGATTGGTATGGCGCTGCGCAGTCGTTCGCATGTGTAGCACAGTGTCGTCCATCTTCCTGCGAATCGCAAGGATCAGCGGGTGAAGGAAAAGGCTTTTCTTATCACTACTGAGCCCAAACCTAAGCCCTAAATGTACAGGTCCTGTATATGATAATAATCACATAATGCGGGATTCGTATACTAGAAATCATTGTTCAGGCTTTGGGGGGATATATGAGTGTAGTATATGGTAACCACGTATTTTGGGCCCCTAGGCTGAGCCATCAACCCTCAGCAGTGGAATCCACTCAGTAGTCAAAACCCTGAACCCTAAACCCGGTCCCTGTCCTGACTCGCACCTTGTGTACCTCCGGGTCATAGAAATCCTCAGGGAGCAAGGGGGCCAGATGAGGTGTCCAAAATGCTTTAGGGATTAAGGCTTAGCTTATTAGGATATAGTGCCCCTTAAGTAGATAGAATACGGCTTTGGGTATATTACAATAAGATCCCCTTATACCCCATAGTAAGGGGGACTATAAGGTTGCTCTGGTAAGGCTATTAGGATAAGGTTGCTCTAAACCCTAAGCCCTAAACCCTAAGGCTTTGGGCTCGGGTTTATGAGGTTGAGAATTTGGGGTGTGGGAGTCATGGTTGAGGGGTTTTTGGGTTTTGGCAGCGGAGGCCGGGAGCTCAGCGGCACCATAAACATAAACCTTAAACCTTAAACTCTAAAATCTTAAGTCCTAAGCCCTTAACTCTAAACCCTAAAAACAATTGCACGCCTGGACTTTGGACTAAGCATGCCTAGTGTTCCTAATACCCAAGTACTTACTGGGGTCCGAAGGTTATATGGAAACATATTCTATAGGGATTGTATTCCCTTATTCCCTACTAAGAACGAGTAAGAATTTCAGGGCCTACTCTCCCAAAGCCATTCTTGGGAACGGGCCAAACTTCTGGAAACCACCAAGGACCCTGACAACGCTGGGCCGTGCGTTTTTGAATCTTGCACGTTCCTTACATGACATGAGGGCTGAAGTCGTGTACAAGACCGGACCTATTTAGTTTCCCACTAAGCTCCGAGCACCAACCAAGCCCAAACAACGTACCACGCGCCGAGTCGCATAAACGTTCTCCACATGCACGCCGCGATCAAGGTCCTGGCATGCGGCGTAGGTGTTGATGTTATATTAGGCTTGTATTGGGATAATGGAAAATCAGCTGGGAACTACTATTTAGGGTGTAGGGTTCAGGATTTGGGGTTTGGGAACTCAAAACCAGATTTGTTTCAGAGGAGACCCCTCCGCCAACTCTCTACTAGGCGTTTATAGGCGCTGTGTAGGTCTATACAAGAATATACAGGCTTATGTAGGGTTATATGCGGATTGTAAAGCTGCATATGGAATAATAAAGAACCAAATGGAACAACAAGATGTTAAACATGGAAGCAGGTATTATGATTAATTATTATGTACGTGTTTGTAGGCTTTCGGGGTCCCAAAAATTAGGGGGCCCATTTGGGAGTCCCTGTTCTGGGCCCATACCCTCAACCCTAAACCTTAAACCCTAAACCCTAAGCCCTCTATTGGGTCCCCCTTTTTATGGTTACTCCAAATGTCTGTCTTATGGGCTCAGAGACGCTTGAACCAATGTTTGTTTGACGGCAATGAGTTTGTTGCATGGTTGGACTCTTTCACAGTGGGAACATTTTCGGGGAACTCGGGTGTTATATAGGGATTATATAAGGATTATATAGGGGTTATATAGGGATTATATAAGGGTTATATAGGGGTTATATAGGGATGATGGAAAGAGAATGGAAACTACTAATCTGGGTTTAGGGTTGAGGGCCTTAGCCTTAGAACTGTGACTCCATGCCTGGTCACCATAGCACGTAGCACCCCGACTAACCGTTAACTTGTAGGTTCTTGTGATAGGAATATAGGGGAACCCCAAAAGCCCTAAGGGTCCAAGTACCTAATAGTCACATACTTACTATTCCCCTAAACCCAAGTACCTAATTATTGGGTACATGGACCCTTTGGGAAGGTTAAGGGTCTAAGGTCCTATCTGAGTCCCAAGGAGTGGTTTAGGGAATTGAAAGGACCTTGGGGTTTAGGGTTTAGGGTTTAGAGTCTTACCCAAAGGCTCCATGCAGCTATATGGTATATACTGTGGCCCTAAAGTAGTTATTTGGGAACCCTTTTGGGCCCCAAGTATATACTATATAGCTACATGGAGCTTTTGGGTTGCAGAAGGTACGCCTGAAGGGTCCATGTGAGCTGCAGTTAAAAATTGTCCACACATAATCAACTGACATGGGTTCCTTATGAAGCACTATATCAGGGCTCTACTAATCTACAAGAGGCCTATGTCTACTGTTAAAGATCCCGTGATAAGGCAAATATTGACAGGAGCTCGTGTAAGTATGTCATATATACTTGAGCCTGAAGACCGACACTGTTCCCGTAGGACTATTTAGGGGCCCCATTATTTACCAACACCTTCATGGATACTATAACAAGAGGCTGAAGTAAACCCTGAACCCTAACCCTAACTCATAGACCCCCACTCCTAAACCCTATGTACAAGTGTCTTGAAGTCCTGTGCTCCTCTGTGAGGAGCTCAGGTTTAGGGTATAAGGTTCGAATTTCAAAAGGCTCAGGAAACCTTTGCGGCCTCAATGCTTGTCATACATGTGATGACATCAACGTGGGGGTTCAAAAGAGAGGTTCGACATTTAGGTAAGAGCATTTTGAGAAGACGTCTTTCGTTTCCAGCATACCCGTGCAAGGGCTTCCGCTTACGCGGGCTCTGCCTGTACGGCTGTATTCATTACCATTTCTTGTTATGCGCCAGTGCATGGCTATCATTAGTCAGCAAAAAACAGGAGTCTGTCAACAGTAGAGTTCCGCTGTATGCCCCAATAACAAACACGACAGGATAGCCGTTAACAATGATATCAGTACTAATGGTTCTAATAGTAGGGAAAAGTAAATAATGATGAAACAAAAAAGAATGATAGTACTGGCTGAATAAGGATAACACGAATGGAAAGGCAGAAGCCCCATAATCCAAGCCTTGAATCTTCAACACTAAGCCCTGAAGCTGTACCCGAAGCCCTAAACCCTAAACTCAGAAACCTGAACCCTTGACCCTAAACCCTTGACCCTAGTCTGGCAATCATTTAGGTTTCTCAAAACAGGGCTTGGTGTTCGAATATTCAGGGTACCCTTTGAAGCTTAGGACACAATTTGACTGTAGAAGGAGTTTCTCAAAGTTGTCTCCACATCGTCCTTTCAGAGGCCCCATTCGTGACCAGGATCCTTGAGGGCCCCTGCCAAACCCCTGAACCAGAAACCCTAAACCCTAAGCCCTAAACCCTAATCCCTAAACCCTGAACACTAGACCCTAAGCCGTAAACCCTAATCCCATAAATCCTGAACCCTACTCTACCGGCCCCTGGTACCCTTCTGTTAGGAAGCTTGACACTATCCGTAGAGGTTATATGAGGATACAAAGGATATATCCATATATATATATATACATATGTGTACATATATATACATACACACACACATGTATGTATGTATGTATGTATGTGTATACAATACTGTGTATATATGTATATATGCATCTTTATATACACATATGTAAAGAGAATGGAGACCCAAACAGAAAACTGAATGTAACATGACATGGACAAAAATACTAGTGTATGTCTATATCTGTACATATAGAAACTTATATGTACATACCTTGGTATTGCCCCAGAAATTGGAGAATCATCAAACGGATAGTTTGCAAACCGCACGGAATTGTGATACATAAGTTGAGTTTACCGCAGGAATATAGAAGGACTTCCATCCACCACGTCAGCAGCTGAAAGCATTCGTCTAAAACCATGCCAGATCTCCTCCCATTGCTCACGCTCTATGTGCAGCCCTCTTCTGGCCAAGATGTCATATGAGCTATAGGCTAAACTCCTAGTATGCCCCTTAATAAGCCCTATAATGCTCCCCTATACAATCCCCTATATAACCCCTTTTAAGGAGTTTAGACTCTAAACCCTATATACTCCCCTATATAACTTCGTTTGAGGAGTTTAGACTAGAGCTCATAATAACACAGGCATGTCTTTGCACTTCCTGCAACTACAAAGACAAGATCCTTACGAGAAGCTTCCCAACAATTGAGAGACCGGACATGGGTTTGTATAGGGTTTTAAATAGGGATAATGGAAAACAAAATGGAAACTACTAGTCTGAATCGCTTTCGAGCCTAAGCCAAAGCCAGCTTTAGATGCCTAAACCCTAAACACTAAACTGCTCCCACATGGGGACTCCCAACTTCTGAAACCCCTCGGAAAGATCCCCCAAAATTCTGGGGCCAGCGCCCAAACAGTCGGCGCTTGACTTTCTGCGACAGCCTTTCCACAGAATGAAGGGATTTGGGGTTTATTGTTTAGGGTTAGGGGTTGTGTAGGGCTTAGGTTCAGGGACCTAAAGGATATGCGGGGAATGGCAGGAGACTATGTGGTGTCCCCGAGGGAATGATACAGGAATGATGTTGAGAAACATCCATGTGGGTGGCACCTACCTCTTGCCTTTGCATCTGAGGAGTATCATACCAGGTTTGGGTTTAGGGTTTCGAAAAGAAACTTGTACCTCCCATGGAGGACACACCTAGATTAACCAATCTACCCTGAAGACCAGTTTTGTACCAGGTACCATATCCAAGCTTCTGGCATCCCTATCCTGTTTAAGGGTATGGCAGCACAGACGCATTCCGAGGCGCGAGCAGAATTTGGCATGCCCTAAACCCTAAACCCTAATCCCTAAACTCTAATCTCTAAACCCTAAACCCTTCTTGTGCGATCAGGATGCACCCTGAGACTTACTTGCAGATTTTGCCTCGGCTGCGGGGACCTTGGCCATCCTTACGTTTGGTTAGTTGGGAATAAAGGAACCGAAAAGAAGCTGGAAAGAAGGCGGAAACTATCATAATGGGAAATATATATATATATATAGGGGCTACTATGAGGATCCATTCCTTCATCCCTGCTAACCAAAGGTAAGGATTGCTTCCACCCGCTGTCAGGACTCTTTCCACCTTGCTCATGCTCTCTCGTCGTGAGGGATTCGCCACGGTCAGCGATCCTTGGAGACCTACATACTGATAGACCTACCACATACCGATAAGAATAGCCTCTACCCCTGAAACAATGGGTATATGCATAGGTATCGTTGTGGGTATGTGAAGGCTCTAAGTTGCGCCGATCATGACCCACGTTCGCCCATAGACTCTGGCACAGGAAGCTCAGCCAAGAACCTACCCTACACCCTAAACCCTAAACCTAAAACCTGAACCCAAAACCCCAACACTTAAATCCCAAACCCCAACCCAAAAAACTAAACCCTAGAGCTTCACTTGCAGGAACGCCGTCGCTGGCTCCTTCTGAGAGCCCGACAGCCTTTGCCTGCCCCTTTGGGGGTTTAGGGTTGAGGGTTTCCTTTAGGGGTTTAGGGTTTGGGGTTGAGGGTTTGGGGTTTAGGGTTTGGGGTTTCGGGTTGGGAATTTAGGGTTTGGGTTTTACGGTTTGGGGTTTAGGGTTTGGGGTTTAGGGTTTAAGTTTAGGGCTTCCAAAAATGAGCGGCCCCATATAGACCCCAATGCACTCCAATCCTTATGTAGAGACTGCAAGGGACCCCACATGCTTGTAAATCCCTTCTCAACCGTCCCAACATCGTATCAATGCTACATGGGTGAGGGCCCCCAAATTGGGGGTACCATGAAGGGGGTATAGGGGCTATATATGGGTTCATATAGGGATATCAAAATCTTAAGGTTTAGGTCTAGGGGTGAAGGTGTAGGATTTCCCCAAATTCGGGCTGCCTTTTGAAACTGGATGTCCCCATAATAACCGGTGTAGTATTTTCGGGGTCTGTATTGGGGTCCCCCTATTTAGGGAAACTACCACATGCGAATATCTGTATCATGTATACATGCACTATATAGGACACGCATTTACTTGCAGGGGCGTGGTGAGAGGTGGCTGTAGCCCTCGTGGAGTGGAGTATAACCACCAACCAGACTTGACCCTAACCCTAGACCCTGAAACTCCTGCAAACCAGAATAGGCCCTAAACCCTAAACCCATGACTGCGCCTTGGTGAGGTTCCGCTTGGCACGATGGACTACCTGGAAAGAAGCTTGATGCGCTGGTTTAGGAGTTCATTTCTTTGGTTGAACATGTGGGCTCGTGTGAAAACCCC
>CAJNIZ010045060.1:137327-158103 GCA_905231905.1 Symbiodinium pilosum
TATCGTTTTACAGGGGAACTGTCTAATACTTCTGGAATTGTAAACCTTATCGTTTCTTGTGTATTGGTTATCGTTTTACAAGAGAAGCAGCAAATAGGACCGCTCTTCTATAAATTCTGACAAGGGTTTTTTTACCCAAGCCCATGTTTTAACGTGTTTGAGCCTCTACATTGCAGCCAATAGCTTTGCGCAACCCTGGGCATCACCGCCCGTGACACCACCCAGGCTGTTCAACCAAGAGGGGCGAGATCTGGGATGGCATTGGTGTATCAAGACGCAGCGCAGAAACCACAACCCAAGCCACCAACCTTCCTTTCTTTCTGTCGTGTGAAGCAACCCAAGCCACCAACCGAAACTTCAAACCCGAAACCATCGGAAACCCTAAACCCAAGTTACCCCAAAACCTGAAAACCCTGAAACTTACCACTGGCTCGCTAAAGGGTATATACCCAAATGGTACACAAGTCGGGCCAAGCATTATGCAGGGCTTAGGGTCGGGGATTTGGGGGTTTAGGGTTCAGGCTTCGGGGTTCAGAGCTTGGGGTTTGGGGATGAGGGATCGGGGTCCAAGCCTCCAAATCATAGTGTCATAGAGTGTTCTGGCTCCAGATATCTATACAGTAAAACCTTTTTGGGGCCAGATTGCATCGTATTGAGGTACTTGGACCACAGGGATCGGGTTTAACACCTTCGCAAGAGCAATCAACAACTTCAAACATGGAACTCCAACGCCTAATCCTATAAGGGTCAAGTACCCATCATATACTTACCCAACACCTGTACTATAATTACTATTGCCCAAATCCCAAGTACCTGATTATTGGGCGCATGGACCCTCTGGGTCATGTGTAGGGGAGCCCAGGACCCTTCATAAGTACTACAGGGGCCTAAGCTAATTACCAATATGGATAGTGGAAAATAAGCTGGAAACTACTATTTAGGGTTTGGGGGCCTAAATAATTGCCGCAACCAGTATCATTTTGAGGCTCATATTCATAATTCTACCAGGAATACGGAACCATAATATTGGTAATTATCTAGGCCCCTATAGCAGGTGAATAATGGGTATAACTGGGGTCAGTATACATATATATATATATGTGACTTAATTATATATGAGGCTCGCAAGTATACTTGCTAAGCCCCGCCTGAACCTCCAGGGTTCGCGGCTAGGAATCAGGGATTTCTTACTGGTTCTTTGTGCGGAATAGGAGAATACGGCATCCCTATACGATATAGCCCCCAATTCCCTACTAATCCCCAGTCAGTTTAGGTTTTGAACCTGTTGTGCATGCTGGGCCGGAGACTATGAACTCGTTCAGCGACATGCCATTCTTCTCCTGAGCGTGCATGACTTACTGGTTCTTAGTAAGGAATAATAACAAGGGAATATTTCCTACAGGGATTATACCAGGGTTACATTCACATCGCCAATTCACAACCCGTAAGATGAGGAGCGATATGTTTTATGCGCATCCCCCAACGCCCTGTTTTTACTTATGCCTAGGCCGCTACGGGAAACATAATTGCAGTCGCCATTAAAAAAGGCCATCATCCCAAAACCAATACGCCAACACCAGGTAGAGCCGAAACCAAGCCATACACTCAATTCCTTCAGCCCAAATCGTATGGTCCGCTCAGGATTGGCCCCAAGGAACTCAGTTGGGTTCACCTACAGGCCTTGGGCTAATCATAGTAACAGACCGAAGATGAATAATAGAAATAGCAATAGTAAATCACAATGTTACAGTAACAATAATCACTGAATGTAAAAGGAATAGAGTCTTTACATGACTTATTCCCTAATTCCCTACAACGAACAATAAGTTTAGGGTTTAAATCTGAGTAACCAGTTCACACGCAACATATTCTGTACCTTGTACGCTGGTATGGTCGCCGTTCTATGAGATGCAGGGCTACTCAAAAATTGTGTTCAGAGAGAGGGGGATTAAGGCTCAGCGTTCAGGGCTTCAGGTTTAGGGATTAGGGCTCCATCAATCGTGTTTCCTGGAAGGGTAGTTTAGAGAACCTACCACCTACTCCTCCCGTATGATTGGCATAGGTCCCTAGGCTACCCTACACATCGATGTCTGGCCCCACCAGGTTTATGGTTTTGAGGCTCTGAGGCCTCAGTTCGAGCTTCCAACATACCCAGAAGAAAAGACTATATGCTGACTATCTTGGAGTCTCAGACAGTTCTCCCATTATGTGGGAGGTCTAAATAGCTTTTAGGACTCCCTTTGCTTAGGCACAAGTGTAACCCCGTACACAAAAACACGTGACGAAGGACAACAACCCCTCCCTTGGTGGTTCCTGTTCAAGATCTAGGCCAAAAAGCCTGCAACTCTCCCAGAAATGGCTCCTCTCCAAAGAACAATGATGGACCACAGGCTTACGCAGCTCAGGCCCATACCCACCACGCTCTCAATTCTGAACCGCAAACCCGAAACCGTTTTTAAGCAGTATTCTGACAGCACCTCAAACACCAAGCCACATTTGGGATTGTAGGGGGTTTTTAGGGTTAATATGGGGATTGTAAGGGAACGGAAAAGATAATGGAAACTACATTTTGGGGTTTTGGGCTTTAGGGATACTACCTTTATAATGGAGAATCAAATGGAAAAGACATTGGACAATTAGATGGAAACAGGGGGGGTTATAGGGGTAACAGCGTTCAGGTATAGCCTTACTGCCCAGCAGGATGCTGAAACTCAAGCAGTAGTCCGGTGTTCTGACAGACTTAAGTGGGAATGCAGGAAGGGATCACAAGGCACGACAACAGGATGTTTTTTGGAGAATAGGGTTTAGGGTTAAGCTTTGAATCGAAATCCTAAACCCTAGGCCCTAACTCCTGGACTGTAGACCCTAAATCCTGAACCCTAAACCCTACTGGGAAGAGCATGTTTTTGTATTCTTGGCTCAAGGAATACTTTCTGTTGAGCACGTAAAAAGGTATTTTGCAGAAGTAGCTTAAGCTGGGTAATTACATAAGGGTCTTTTGGAACTGGGCTGGTACGGGTTCAACTAAAAATAACATTCCTAGTACAGATTCGAGGGCCACAAGGTGCAACTTGAGTACGATTTGTACAGGTAGCTGACAGTAAACATAAAAAACAATCAACTCACTGGGTACCGTGCGGGCCGATCAAGAGGTACTCCTGCCACCAGAAAATATTCTTGTCAAGAGAAGACTAATCCGTTCGCTGGGAACACTGTTTGTCTGCATTCGCTGGTAAACCCTAAACTCTACACCCCAAACCCTAAGTTCTAAACCTCAAATCCTAAATCCTAAGCTCTACAACGTAAACCTATACCCTAAACCTTGCATCAGGTGATTATGGCGACTGGGTCTGCGCACCGCAGTCTCTGTGTTCAAAGAGGTATCCGTCCATCGTCTGGCAAGCCTGGGCATAGGGCGTTACAGGGTTTAGGGGTTTGGGGGAAGGTTCTTTGTCGATCTCACAAATATCAATAAAGCAAACGTCAATATAGAAAGCCCCTCTCTCTCTGTGTACATATATATATATGTGTACATCTCTATATACAATATGTTATGTCTGTTTATCTATTTATATACATACCTGTAACCCTTGACTTTCAGATCCTCCAGCGTGCCTCAGCCATGAAATCAACTCTCTAGACATAACCGGTTAGATTGCCATCTTAAGTTTCTCCTTTTCTATACTACATATAGGGCTTCCGAAAATTCAGTTGCCTTTTTGAGGTCCGTACAATAAGAATTGTCGTGTTTTGGGGAATTGGGGCCCCCAGATGTAACTTTGCTTGGTGGCTGTCAAGGAACTTAAATCAAGTTACCAGAGTGGGTACTGTATACATTGCGCCAAGGTTATCCAGCTCTCAGGGCGTTTGGGACCCTTAAACACCCCTCTAATCCCCCTTTGCAGACCACCTCCCTGCCCCCCCCCCGCGCGATGGTGGGTGGCCTAGTCCAGCCCCACGTGAACAGGTTCGAGTCCAACCCCCGTTTTTCCAATTCCCACTCACTCACCCACCCCCCCCCCCTTCTACGGTTGCGGCTCTCAAAGCTTGCGAACTCCGTCACTGGAGGCTGCTGCATCAACAGGCATGCAACTAAATACCATGACCTATTCGTGTGCTCGGCGCCCCGCCAGCCGAGGCGGGCGCGCGATAGCGTTTATAAAATGATATGGTTCCCACATTATCATGATTCAAGTTACGTCCCTATAAACCCTAAACCCAAAATCCTAAACCCAAGCCCGTTTGTGTAAGCTCCTTAAAAACAAGCCAAGTAGATCCAAAGCCCTGCTGAAGCCAGCAGCCTCAAAGCTCTTCGAGCTGGGTTGGAAGTAGGGCTTGAGGTTTAGGGTTTATACGGTTTAGGGATAGGACGACTTTAGCCACAACCTGAACAACTGTCTGTCCGACAATTTCTAGCCCCACTCATACCCTGCAATGCTGGGCTACAACCTGCACCATGGTAATTTTGCCTCACTCTTCCCCTGTAATCTAACCCTAAGGGTCCAAGTACCTAACAATCATTTACTTACCCAAAACCTGTACCATAATTCCTATTACCCAAAACCAAAGTACCTAATTATTGGGTACATGGACCCTTTGGGTAACCTGAACCACACCAATTCTAGCCTCTCTTGTACCCTTAAACTTTACATGCAAGCTGAAACATGACATGTTTAGCTTGACTTAGATCCTGTCGGTCCGCGTGTCCACATACTAAGATTTTTGGTGCTCAAAACCAATCACATTACAGTCCAGATATAACTCCTACATAATTCCTATATAACCCTTGTACATCCCTAATTTTGGGAAACCCCTGGTACAGTACTTGAAAGACGTCAAGCGCCTATTCTGGAGGTATTCGGACCCTAAGTCGCACATGATAGACCTAAACCCTCAGCCCCAAATCCTGAAGCTTCAATGCCCTAAGACACATGCTTTAAAACATTTTAAAACACGGCTCGATCTTCTGACAACTGCCTACGTGTTTTCGGGTTCGAGCTTCAGGCTTCATGATCTAAGGCTGTGACTCAACGATAGCCAATGCAGAGAACGAGTCAGTAATTGCTTAATATGCCCTAAGGGTCCAAGTACCTAATAGTCATATACTTACCCAAAACCAGTACTACAATTCCTGTTACCCAAATCCCAAATACCTAACCATTGGGTACATGGACCCTCTGGGATGCCTCCTTATAGGTGGGCTCTTCTGAGGCCTACGTAATGTCAGGGGCAGGGGTGGGAATGTTCAATATCAGTTGAGGGGACTACATCTTACAATCAATAAAACCTTCTTGGGATGTGTCTAGCGGCTTTTTTACTTGATGAAGCCATTATGAAGCTGTTGGGTGTCCTTAGCTTGGGATTCTAAAGCTTGTTGGGGTATTATGCGGTATACACACTCTACCCTGAATCCTAAACCACTCTGGACCCTAAACCCTAAGACTCTAAACACTGAAACTTCAATCCTAGCATTGAAAAAATGGAGAACTGCTCATGCTTGGGGGTCCAGGGCAGGTGGCTTAGATCTGACTGGTGATTTGGGTTTCGGGCTTTTATAGAAAAGGTGGTGGGGTTGAGCGGTTTGGGATACAGGCTTTAGGGACCCCAGGGATGTATGGGCTTACAAGGAGATTGCATTCTAGGGTTTGGGGTTTCGGATTTATGGCTGATTTTACGTCATCCTTGAGGTTACCATATAGACCTCAGGGGTGAGGATTTCCCCAACCACGCCCAAACTTTTACTTGCTGCTGCCTAAGAGGGGGTGAAGGAGTGCATCTAAACATGACTCACGGGGTCTAGGGTTTAGGGCTTAGGGGAATACAGGGGCCATTATGAGGAGCGCATGCTAACCTCACAGTCGTCACTGAGGTCTCTGCTCCTTCGTGTTTGCAGTTTCGACTTGCTGCTCGTCCTTTCCAGCAAGAGGCACGGAGGGTGAGGGTTTCACCATGGTAGGGTCAACTCTGAATACAGGTTGATTGGTTATACCTACTAATCAGGGATGATTACTAAGCTGTAGTGAATTGGGGCTACGGGTACGGATCAGGGCTCAGTGCTTACGGAAAATACTCATGCAACAGGTAGGGCAGGTAGGGACCCCATACCTTAATGGTCAAGCTAAAACGGTGTAATGGTGTGTCTAGAAAAGCTGATTGCAGGAGTTGTTCGGGACTGCTATTGATGTGTGAGAGGTCTGATCCTGAGGTAAGGGAAACTTTGTATGTTCTGCAGTTCCACAACCAGAGCACAGAAACGGTAATTTAGAATAGTTCCATTTCCCAGTTCAAGGCCATTCTGGTACTACTCCCTAGATAAACCACAATTTAGGGTGAGGTCGGGTGAGATCACTTTACTTTAACTTGCCCAGAAGTTGACAGATATCCGAAAGCAAGATCTTGGTTTCAGAGCCCGTGAGGCCTTAAAATGTTGAAATTAGCTCGCCTTAGGGCTTGAGCTCTACCCTGGATGGGATTTATGTACATATAGGTTATGTAGGGGATACTTTGGGATAATGGAGAAGAATATGGAAGCTACGATTTAGGGTTTAGGGTATACACTTCTTGGCTGAATTTCAAGGAGTGATGCATCTTCCTGGTCCGGGTATGATATTTGGAGAAACAGCACCCTCCTCCAAGCCTCCCCCACCACCCTCAACCCTAAACCCTTCACCCTAAAAACCCTAAAAATGCCGTTCTTTCCAAGCACTGTCCACCCTGAATGGGGCCAATTCCACAAGATGAAGCCAATTTTTTGCCTCGAAGAAATATTCCCCCAATATATGACTGCAGCATATTGGGGGTATTCATTGTTAAAGGGTGGGGGGGGACCCACAACCCTAAATCCATTAGATATTATTTGTAGACTTGGAGCGCACTTCAGACTAGAAGCGTAAATGTGCAGGAACACGATTAAGGCCTTTAGGGTTCCCAGGTTTGAGGGTTTGGGGTTTAGCGGCTCGGGGTTCAGGATCGGGTTTAGGGTTTAGGTTTAGGGTTGTTTTTAGGGCTTCGGCAGGCTGACGTGAAATCTGTCCCAATGATCTAAGTACGTTTTACGATTTAAGGTTTAGGGCTTAGGATTGAATACCTCCGATTTGGGTAGTAACCCTCGCGGTAAACTTGTGGGCAAGTGTATGTTAAATGATGTAGAAGCTGAAGTAAAACACAGTAATCTTCGAAGCCTATGTGAGGCACTCTCTATAGTTATACCAGGAATTGAGGACCGTAAGTTAGAAACCATTCAGCCCAGAAATTGGGGTTGGTGGGCAAGCTATGTGTGCATGCATAAAAGGTTTAGAGGTTTGGGGTTCTGGAGCTAGTAGATAGGCAAAACACATCTCTGGCCTTGCGCTTATCTGAATTCAAAATCCAAAGGATCACCAATCCAATTAGACCAATTCCTTGCTCAGGCACCCCCTCACCCGGCTCAGAAAACAACACGCGCATGCGCAAAAGACTGCATCCTGCTCGAAAGGGTTCGAAAAGATGTTGAATATTCAGGGTTTGAGAGCTTGACGCGGACACAACTTCATTCTTTATGTTTGGACCTTTAGAAGAACAGAATGGCTAGGGATCGCTCAGATACGAAAACCATCCTCAGCTGGACAGAACTTCTAAAAGGTCTGCCCTAAGGGTCCAAGGACCCAAATAATAGGGTTTCAGGGCCCAAACACCATTAATAGTATAGTATTGGGGCCCTAAAACCCTATTATTTGGGTCCTGGACCCTTAGGGCTGGGAATTAGGCAATCTACATGTATGTTGTCGGCGCTCGGAAGCCGAGTCCAGACTTTAAATCCGCAACCTGGCTCCTTAGTTTCCCTAATGGTTTAGGGTTTGGGGTTTAGGGTTTAGGGTTTTAATGGTCCAAGTACCAAAAATTAGGTACTGAGGCTTTTGGGCAATAGTAATTCTAGTACGGGTTTTTGGGCAGGTATATGATTATTGGGTACTTGGACCCTTACGGTTTGCTATCTGAGAAACATCGTTATCCTCCCTATTGGCCTCATTGTGTGTTCAGTTACAATATAAAGGAGCAATTACCCAGAGGGTCCATGTAGCTCTATAGTGTATACTTGGGCCCAAGGGGTTTCCCATGCAACTACTTTAGGGTCCAGGTATATACTATAGAGCTACTTGGACCCTAAACCCTAAACGCTATGCCTATACGATATAGCTACATGGAACCTTTGCTATAATTCTTAACCTAAACCCACAAACCCTAAGCCCTATATACCCTAAATCCCGGAAACCCCTAAACCCTGCTGTTTCCCTGCCTTTGTGCTTTTCTTGCTGCCCATCGGACTGCCTTTGGCAGCTTTGGGTTTGAACCCCAAAGAAATATGCAGAATAATTGCCTGTTGGGCTGTTTGTAGGGGATTCGGGATAATCTTTTACTTACTTTTGGGGTCCAGGTAGGGTTTAGAGCTGAAAGTTCAGAGTGTAGGATTTGGAGCTTAAGCTTTTGCATTTAGGAGTTCGAACTTGGGTTCTAGGGCTAGGAGGTTAGAGCTTAAGATGTAAACATTAGGGTCTAGGGCTAGCCGGTTAGAGTTTAAGATTTAGACCTCACGGCTTAAGGCTAAGAAGTTAGAGTCTAGGATTTAGACCTTAGGGTTTGGGGCTAGAATTAGAAGGTTAGGAGTTTAGGATTTAGACCTTAGGGTTAAGGACTACGAGGTTAGAGTTTCGGATTTAGACCTTAGGGTTCAGGGTGTAGGGATACTTGTTGGCTTCCTTTGGTAGAGATATGCGATCAACGGCTTTGCATATGAGCTTCCCAACTGGGAGCCGTACGTACATACATACATACATACATACATACATACATACATGCATGCATGCATACATACATAACATACATAACATACATAACATACAATACAATACAATACAATACAATACATACATACATAACAAACAAACAAACAAACAAACAAACAAACAAACAAACAAACAAACAAACAAACAAACAAACACACATACATACATACATACATACATACATACGTACGTACGTACGTACATACAAACATACATACATACATACATACATACATACATACATACATGTAAGCATGCACGCACGCACGCGCGCACGTACGTACGCACGCCAAACCTTATAAACACCCACCAATGAATATCAAAAAACATACAGCCTCATCTGTTTACTGGCAAGTAGTAGGGAATAAGTGAACGTAATCCCTATAGAAACCCTATATAATAAACTTCCCTATCTGATTCGCTATATAACCCTCTTTAAGGAGTTTAGACTAAACCTCACCTAGCCCTCCTGCTGCAAGTTGACGTATAACCAAGATACGGCATGGCAGAATCCTAGACTGCCCAGACCCTCCTAAGTAGCTCCGTTTCGGGTACTATACAATTTAACCCCTTACCAACAAAACATAACAAACCAACAAACAAAAGCTATACAGGAGTCCTGGGGTAGATCCTGTCAGGGTTTAGGGTCCAGGGTTTGAGGAGATTTTAGGACTTCAACTGAGGTTACACTAGGGGAATCTATTTAGGGTTGAAAGTTTTCAAAGGCGTGCACTGCAGATGTCTCAGCTGAACTTCTAGCAGCCCTGGTGAAGATATTTGAAGTTGGTCATGTCGGAGATGTGCAGCCCGGTGCTCAGCAAAAGCAAGTATTACTTGGAGGTGGACTTGGGAACTAGTAAGTAGGTGAATGATGGTGATACACTTGCTATGTTCACCTAACCCTCCACGTAGCCCCTGTCATCAAAGTGCATATGCAAATACAGATCGGCATCGCTTTCTACAAGAATGCTCAGATAGCGTGGACGGTGAAACTACGACAGCAGAAGAATTTACGAACTAGAAACATCTCCAATATCATTGACATGCGCTTGACGATGTGTCAAGGTTGTATCTGCAGGTCAAGAGGTCCGTCCTGAACCCCAGCAAATCAAAAAGCTCAAGGTCTAGACGTAACCTCAACAGCCCAAGTACAACGGAGAAGTGCAGGTCTTAATGTTTAGGGTTAGGGTCTTCGGTTTGAGGTTTAAGGCTCTGTCCACCACGCATCCAAAGCAGCGTGCCACCAAAGCTTCCCCTACTCCAGACCCCTGATTAATAAACCCCCTCCCCCGCATAGGGATTATAATAGGGATCCTACTATTTAGGACCTAAAAAAGAGGGGGCTTATTAACCATGGGTCTACATTACTCCACTTCCTGAACATCAGCAGCCCATCTCTTCCGGCATACTAGCGGCCGCTACCTTCTTTAGTGGCGGCGTCTCCAAATTATAGACCCTAAGGGTCCAAAGACCCAAATAATGGGGTATTAGGGCCCAAATACTATAATATTAACGGTATTTGGGCCCTAAAACCTCATTATTTAGGTCCTATATACCCCTTATATAGTCCCCATATATCCCTATATATATATACACCCCTATAACCCCTTTCAAGGGACCCTATTTGGGCCCTAATTCCCCATTATTTGGGTCCTTGGACCCTCTGGGGAGAAGGGGTCCTGCCCTTGGAAAGGGGCTATACATCTGAAAGATCATACACATGATTGTAGAGGAAACGGATGCCATTGATAGTGCAAAGGCCAGCGCAAGGCAACTTGGAGTAGAAAGTTAGGGATTTGCCTGGGGCTGCGTACTTTGAAGCAAGCATCCGCGGCTTTTGAGCACACAACCATAGAAGCCAGCTCTACTCTAAACGCTAAATCCCGAAACCTTATAATTAAGATTTTAGAAACGTACGCAATTAGCAGCCCCTAAAGGCTTGAAGCCATGAGTGTGAGTTGCGATGTTTACTACCTGGAGGTTCTTGGGACGTAGTAGCTACGTCCAACTGGGCTTATAGCCCTATTCAGAAACCCCTAAATGGCCTCGTAAACTTTTTAAAGGTTGCGGGGTTACCCATTTATAGGTAGGGTTATATGGCTCAAGTTTTGGGCAGATGGACCCTAGAACTTTGGGTTGTATAGGACTTCCAGTATACATCTACGATTTGTGCCTCACGAACCCTGAAGATCCCGATCACCTGTTGCCCCCAGTATACTGTAGTTCTGCTGTCTTTTGACTACGCATTTCCATCAAGCCCCCTAAACCCTAAACCTAAGCCCTAAACCCAAACTCGAAAATCTACCCGGACCTCCGAAACAAGCAGACCAATCATCCTTTCACCCATTAGCAATAGATTGCCTATCATTGTGGCAACCTGGGAGTAGGTAAACCCCAAACCCCATGCCTGCTCAGCTCAGGTTGTAGCTGAACCCCACGTATAAATGTATTCTTTGATTCCTAGCTATTGTCCTACTTAGTTTTGAAGTTTACGTAAGCTGAGTGGCGTCTCAATAGCTCGTCGTCGGCGCAATGTACAATCTGCGCAGGCCTAGGCGCGACAGGTTGCAAGGCATACGGTTTTGGGATTACAGGCTTACAAATGACACTTCTAGGAAAGCTCAAAGTGAAGGGTTCAGGAGATGCCAATGCCATACAAGCTCTAAACCCATAAGCACCGCACAAATCCTAAGCCCTGTCAGTCGAAAAAAGCTAAGGCTTAAAGATGAATATGCAAGTAATCCAGCTTTCGGATGGCCAGATTGAGAGCTCTAAGGCCTAAACAAAGTCTTAGGTCTGAGAATGCTTCTGGGTTGTGGGTAATGCATTGTTATTCCATGGTTCTATAACACAGGAAAAAGAACAGAAGCTACTACATCATGTAGGGTTTAGGGTTCATTCCAGGACTCTGAGGCCACGCTGCGGATGAAACTGAATTATCAATCCATGGTGTTCTGAATGCTTGGAAATTGCAACGCGGCCCACTGAAAACTTCTCGGGTGGGCTATGGAGACGCTCGAATGGACTTCGTGCATAGGCTCGCAACATGGAAAGGGTGGGCTCGCTACAAGGCTGATGGACGATAGCCTGCTTACTAAGTCTCTGCTATTCTGGGCGCCTGGTTTACCCATTTGAGCCATAGTCTACACTCCTAGTATCCTCCTTAGGAACCCCTCTATACTCCCCTAAATCATCCCCCAGATAATCCCCTTCAAGGAGTCTAGACCCTAAACCCTCAACCCGATATAATCCCCTATGTAACCCCCCTTTAAGGAGTTTAGGGTTTAGGGCTCATTTGAGTCTGGGCTTCGGCTTTCATTGGAGCGTTGGGAACGAACTGCCCGGAGAAAGGGGCTCGGGATGGTGAAGCCCCACCTTGGATACTAGAGGTTTAAGGTTAAGGGGTTTAGGGGTTTAGGGTTTAGGGTTCTTGGATACTAAGGCTAACCCAAAGGGTCCAAGTACCCAAGAATTAGGTACTTGGGTTTGGGGTAATTGTAATTATAGTACAGGTTTTGGGTTATTAGGTACTTGGACCCTTAGGGTAAGGGTTAAAGCTTAAGGGGTTCAGGGGTTTAGGATATAGGGTTTAGGGTGAATATAGCCTCCCTAAGCGCGAAACCTGGCTCAGCCTGTTTCCCTGGCTTTCCCGGAAGCTACATACTGAACCATAAATGGTACAGGGCTCATCGACTGGGTAGCTGGTCTGCGATGGCAGTGCACCTCTATGGCATGATCTGAAGACGGGATAAGCTGATACTTTGTGGCCTCAACCCTATGGCCTACGTAACCCAAGGGCTCCATGTAGCTATATATATAGTTATACCTAGGGCCCAAAGGGGTTCCCATGTACCTACTTAAAGACAAGCAAACAACAAAACAGGTAAGCTCTGGGCATCTCCTCGCCATCGGTCACTTTCTCTTGTTCACGCTGGCAACATGCGCACGACCTTGCTTAAAGAGTCCAGAGACCGTGTGATTGAGTGCTGCTGCTAGGGATCTTCTACACTGCTTACATCATTGCAGGGTTTCACGGCTTGGGACTACGTGTGATGTTGAAGGGCAACCGTGCAACCGTCCTTTTGACACGCACCCAGGGAGTGGATTTTTAGGCTGGAAATCCACAGCCACATGAGCTCATACTCACCTTACTAGCCTCTTGCTGGTTGGAATGGGATCTTAGAGCACATCTAACTACCCTAAACCCTAATCCTGCATCCTCTACTACCCAATAGCACCCCTAAACCGCAGACCCTAAGCCCTAAACCATAGAGGTGGGCATGCCGCAGTTTTATCTCAACAGGTCCAAGTAGCCTATGGCCTATGGTAGGGGTTCAGGTTTCAGGATCCAACTACCCTAGCTGGTACAGATTTAGGGTTTAGGATTTTGGGGTTTTGGGTTTTGGGGTATAGGGTTTAGGGTTCCCGATGTATTTACATAGGAGCCTCTGGTGGCCCCAAAAGGCATCCTAGTCTGGGGGTTATCGGTAAAGCACTTGCCAACCTTAAATCCTAAAGCTAAACCCCCGTGTCTATATGCTAGGCGGATCAGAAAGGTGGGATGAAGGTAGGTAAGCTGAAGGATCCTTAATGGGGAGAAAGGTTTAGGTGTAGATTGCAGTATGTTGGCGCTCATTTCCTATACCCCACCTTCCTTTACCTCACATTTGGAGCATCTAGTTATGGTGTTCAGAGAGGCTTTAAGGATTCTATTACCAAGCTTTCAGGGTTCCGGAGGCAAAGGCTGCACTTAGAAGCTCATGGGACGTAATCCCTTCCCCCTTCAGTGGATGCGACAAATCCTGCATGACCCTGGATACCTATAACTTGCAAATTATGGTACTATGGTATACTCAGATCATGCAGGATTATCAACAGAAGTCTTAAGCAGTCCCCTCCCCTGATAACTACATCTTCTTAGGGGGTTGGGTGGGGGCGGGCGAATATTACGGGGCTCGAACGCGATTTATATGTGGGGCAACCTGTAAACGTAGCCTTAGAGTTTATAGGGAGTAGTGTGTAGGATCAGACTGTAGGGTTTAGGTTATAGTTAAGACTTAGAGCTTTTAGGGTTTCGGGCATTTGCGGCTTGGGATATATAGTCCCCCTTAAGTAGATAGAATATGGCTTTGGGTATATTAAAATAAGATCCCCATATACCCCATATTCTATCTACTTAAGGAAGACTATAACGATAGAGGCACGATAGAGGCTTCCAAGTAGTGACCCTGAAGTCCCAGGAAGCTGAGGGTTCAGGCTTCAGGGCCTAACCCTAAACTTTGAACCCTAAACCGTAAACCCCAAACTCTTAGGACTCAGGCCTCCTTTTTGTTAACTGCACGCATAGTAATTGGGCAGTTCCAAGGTTTAAGTCCCCGTTTAGCACCCCTAACAATTGCGTGCCGGAATACAATCTATAACTAAAAAATGAAATCATAATTTTGAGAATGACCCAGTTGCAATGGCCACAACGGAATGGTATAGGGATCATGGAAAGGAAAATGGAAACTACTATTTGAGGCTTGCGGTTTAAGGTTTGGTATATATCCTAAACGGTGCAAGTACCCGAATTTTACGGTTGTAGGTCCCGGATACCATTCAGACTACAGTATTTGGGATAAATGGTGTACTTTGACCTTTACAGTGCCTAAACCCTGAACCTTAAACAATGGCGTTCTTGGACCCTTATAAGGCCTGAGAGCACTACATGTTGAACCATCCCACGGACCACCCTCACATTACTGCAAAGCACAACTAGCCCTGCAACCACAACGACAAGCACTAGCAGCACTACCGCTGCTAGTGCTCATTACGAGTACTACTGCTGATTCTAGCTAATGACCGCTACTGCGGACTACCTGGTACATCTGCAGCTGCAATTGCTGCTGCTGCTGCTGCTGCTGCTGCTAATGATAAGAATAATAAATACTCCCGCTGCTGCTACTGCGCCTCCTATTCCAACTTCTGCCACTAATATTACTGCTACTCCGTCCGCCTCCTTCTAACTCCTACTCCTAATGTAGTGCTTCTCCTGCAGATTCATGCAAATGGGCCCCCCGCGATCCACTCACCAGACGCGTCCAGAGAGTGGAGTTCCGGCCTGCGCATGCTCTGTGAATGTGGATGATCCTCTGTTGGTATCAGAGACTCATGCAGAAACCTCACTCGAAACCGCAGATATCACTTGCGGGACCCATGGAGCCTCTAGAAGGGCTCCCTACTTGAGCCATTATCTACACTCCTAGTATCCCCCTTACTAACCCCTATAGCAGTCCCCTATACATTCCCTATATAGGCCCCTGTAAGGAGGTTAGACCATAGCTCACTTGACCTCCAGAGTCGAAGGCCCGGAGCTTGGGGTGTCGATGCTGCGAGCTGGTGTTGGGGATTCATATGACGCCTGCATAGACCCCAAACGGTGCAAGTCCACAAGGAATTTCTTAAGAGCAGTAAAGGAGAGCTACACAAGTACCGACCTCAAGACCACAATACGGGCACTTGAACGCCGACATGAGAGCCGCTGAAGCATTCCAAGACCACGCCAAAACCACTCTAACTCACTGGTGGTCAGAAGGCAATACGCGGATATAATCCCTACATCAGTGTATGATAAACTCCCTTATTCTCCACAAACCCTAAACCCGAGACCTTACAATATATGCTCCTTTTCTCTCCAAACCGTAAACCCTATAGTTGATTTTCCTGGTTCCCCCAAACCCTTAACCCTAAACCTTGCAATATACTACCAGAGAAACCCTATCACGTATTCCTTTATTCCCTACAAACCCTATATCCTAAAGCCCAAACCCTGTGATTTATTCCCTTCATCCCTACAAAGCCCCAGTAAGACTATAAGACCACTCCTGCAGCAAACAATGTCCAAGTATGCTCGCCCACCGCCGGAATGTAAGTCCTAAGATGTGAATCCTGCATCTCACAGCCATGGGTAAACATGTTAGGGTTTCGGGTGTAGGGTTAAGGGTTTAGGCCCTGAACCCTAAACCCCTAAACCGCTAGACCTATAGGTTTAGGGCGTAGGGTTTAGGAACCCAACCCTCAATCCAGAACCAACAAGAAAAACGATTAGGAATGATGGTTTGCGCTGCCAATTCTCACCAAAGGCCCACATTCCTAACCTTGCAGCTTGGCTGCATAAGTTTGGGAAAATGAGGCTCTACACCCGAAATAAGTTGGTATGGCCTTCCCCTAAGGGTCCAAACGCCCAGCAACCATTCGTTTCTTTAACACCTTGACTACAATTTCGATACTAGTACCGCACCTACTCTGAACACGCAACAATGCTTGCAGCGGCAATACCGTGCAGCCGAAGGTTATTTTGGAGTGTCACACAGAAACACTACAACAACGCCTTAGTTGTTTTGAACAGTGGTAAAGATTGGGTCAATCCCCCACCCAGTAATGGGTACCACAAGAGACTATTGCAGGTATATCTATATTAAGGCCCTGTTAAATCCACATTATTGAGCTATTACTAAAGAGGAGACTGACCTAAGGTAAAGATCTTCCCCCTAAACCCGGCCCCACCAAGACTACTTTCAGTATACAGGAATGCACACTTCAAATCTCAAACCTTGCCCCCAAACAAACCCAAACTCACACACACAAAGACATGGGACAACAAGAACAATAATGACAATAGGGGTTGCTATTCTTGCTGTCCCACCACACTACACAAACACACAAACCTCAAAGCCCTCAAGCCCAGGACCCTTCGCCTGAGCCATCCATCCGCTGAATGTCTTAATGGCCGCCAGTCGACATGCAGCCTCGAGATGTTCACTCTAAGGCCATAAGGGTCTATGGTTTCGGGTAGCCCTAGCCCTTAAACCCTTAACCCCTAAACCCAGACCCTGGTAGAAAATGTAATTTCAGCTGGTTCGTAGGTGTAGAGATAACAGAAATGAAGGCCTTTTTCAGGAAACTTCCAGTTCACAGGTTTCCCGAGCTGTTTAGTAGGGTTTAGGGTTTAGAATTTAGGGTTTAGGGTTTCAGCTTTAGGGGTTTAGGGTGTAGATGCTTAAGGCTTGACTTCGGGTCCTAATGGGACTATACAGACCCGAAAGGGTCCCTGAACCTCCAACTTCAACCCTATCCTCTCGGAAGCATGGGCCTCTTATACGGTGGATGGAGGAAATCTTGCACCGCCCAGATAATGCCACTTCGGGCGGCCCTCAAGATACTCCCCCGCACCCCACTCTTAACATTGATTACTGACATGGCGGGGCGGTGCAAGATTTATGTCATTGGAACAAATTTACAGAACACGGTTCCCAGAACAATATTAAGAAGGGAGCGCGGGGTTTAGCTTACATGGCCACTCCAAAAGCGGTGCAAGATTTCCTCCATCCACAGTATGGACCTAGTTCACAGAGAGTCCAAAGGCCCATGGTTTGAGCCTTAGGGGTTGAGGGGCCCTGCAGGAAAGTCATCTGTACAACGACATACATGTATACGGACGTGTATGAGCATGATCTCTTTGTAGTGGCAGAACAAACTAAGGTTTTGTTCTTCTTCCGAAAAAGCATAAGCAAGAGGATCATGTAATCAAAGTCTGTGCTGGGGGCTGTAGCATCCCTCTTCGGAATGCTACACATCTGGATTTGGGCTCAAGGTTGTTAAATGACATACAGGCTTTGTTGAAGATATGGGCGAGTGTGCGTGTATGCCATGGTCTGCTGTGGCGCCTTGCAGAATCAAGCCTCTGGAAGTTCTGACTGCCGAGTGTATAACAGCTTCAGAACCCCAAATTAAGCCAACTGGCGCTTGTGTTCTTCATACACCACCATTTAAGGTCAGGTCGGTTAGTGGTCTTTAGATGTTGGCAAAGTTCTGAGACCCTACAAGAAGCCATGACTTGCGCAAAACTACCCAAAATCATTTGATAGTTGCCAAGGTGGTGGTCAAAATCATGGTCCTTTTGGTGGGGTCACTATCAAAAGCCCGTACCTAACATTACACACTCAACCATATGCCTAACACACACTGTGTGCACTTGCCAAAGCCAATAACACCATGATAGCTCATACATATATGTATACACACATGTACATCATGCAAATGCTGCACGACAGGGCAGTGCTCAGGGTGTAGTGATTAGGGCTTAGAGGTTTGGTGCTTACCGATTTGGAGTGTGGTGGTTGTGGGTTCAGGATTACCACGCATGGTGCTGAGGGTTTCCATTTGTTAGGACTTCGTGTTCGGGTCAAAATCCTAAACCGTATACCGTCGACCCTAAAACCCTATTTTGTTTTTGCACAGGATTTGCAGAGGTCGTGAACATGAGTCTCAAGTCTTCAAGTCTTCTTGACAGTGAATCCCTGAGCGTGCAATATAAAAATCTAAACCCTAAACCCTAGCCCTTGAACAGAAGAGTAATGGCGCGAAGCTTTGACACTTGATCAAATTAGTGAGGCTAAAGGCAGTTGACGCTAACCTCAGGTTATCATTCCCTAGTCCTTGTGAAACCTACGCCGACCATTGTCCAGCATCATATAGGATAGTGAACAAAGTGGGCACAACCCCTATAAACCCAGTTTTCAAGTCAGTTTCCTTGTTCTTTTGCGTTTGAGTCTTCTTGATCCCCATATATCCCCATATATTGCAGGGGTTCCGGGTTTAGGTTTCCCGGCACTTAAGCGACGTCACTACAAGTTGACTTTGATCGCTCTCTCGAAATACTTTCCAAACAGTCCGAGGGCACACTTACAGGGGTTAGTAAGGAGGAATAGTAGGAGTTGAGACTAAAGCTCACAAACTCCTTGAAAGGGGTTCTATCAAGGGGACTATATAGTGGACTATTATAGGAATTATTCAGGGCGGAATACTAGGATTTAGACTCTAGCTCACATGAGTAGTGTTTTTTTGGTGGTTAAACCCAGTAAGATTATATTACGTATATAAAAAACCATACCCAAAAGGAGGATATAATCTTACTCTATAATGGGTACCATAGTATCCCAAAATAAAATACTACTCACATGCTAGCTGGGGGGAGTGCTGCGAGAAGAGGTCTTGGACCTTGCACTTCAACTTCACCCTTTGTGGGGAGAGGTTACGAGACACTCAAGTTAAGCGTTTAGGCTTTAGGGTTTTAAGCCCTAAGGGTCCAAGTATCCAAGAATTCGTTGCTTGGGCTTTGGGTAATAGCTATTTTAGTGCAGGAATAAATCCTAGGCACACATGTCCACCCTTTACCAAAGACTCATAGCCTTAAAAACATCTGTTTATCCCAAACTGGAGGCCCTCATTGCACATCCAAACAGCTTTCAGCTGAAGCCCAAGCTAGAATTTGAGGCCTGTATTGTCATGTCCGCTTACAGCAACAATTTCCAGAAGAAGTGCTCGGACTAGGGTCTAGACCCTGAAGTTTAGGGTTTGGGGTTTTGGGTTTTGGGTTTAGGCTTTAGGGTTCAGGGTCTTAGGTGGGAATATCCCTGTAGCCCGAGTAGGACGGGGGAAAGATGGGACCAAGGCGCGCCTCAATGGTAAAACCAACAGCGCCAATCCCTGAACTCTAAACCCAGTAGCAGGATCTGAGACCGACACCCCCACCAGGGAATTCATCTGGGGGCCAGGAAGTTTAGGAGGAAGACAAGCAGGGGGCCCCCCACCCACTGAAGACTATCCCATGCCTTTTTAAGAGCCTGACATAGCAAAATTGCCAAATACAAGCAGCTTCCTGCCTCCGAACCCTGGTCCTAGTGCTCTGCAAGTCCCCTGTATGGGCAAGTTCTGAAATATAAAATACTGTACATATCTGACCCAAAAAACACTGTCTTAATGATAAGAAACCCCAAACACCCATATGGTAGTTCCCTGAATGGGGTCAACCCAAAGTACTATAATCCTCTGCTTATGGGGACCCCGAAAATGGTGCCCCCAATTTCAGGGAAACCCCCATATCAACCCGAACCCATTGGAGCCCCTGGGTAGCTGGCCACAGGCACGGGTGCGCAGTTCCGCGCTACCGCTTGCTTTCAAGTCCAGGGTTCTGGGTTGAGGTAGGCTTAGGTACGAGTTGAGGCTATGTCGCCTGCGCATTCTAGGATGTTACGACTTCTAGGTGTTACAAGTTCAGGGCAATTCTGAAATGTGCGGACGTGCCGGTCTACAAAGGATATAGCTTGGATGCGAGTCTCCCAGCCACTGAATGTACCTAAAAAACAAGGTGCAGCAGCACTACCCTAGAAGCCCGGCTACCTTAAAACATGCCTGTGCAGGGGCCACTATGTAATGAGTGTATGCTTGCAAAAATTGAGGACCTACGTTAAAAGTTCCTGGGCGTCTGCACTTGGCAAGATTCACTTCGACCGGGTAGCGACGACTACACACATGTTCAGCGATGTGGTGAGCCCAAGGCGAGGAAAGAGGCAAGACTTCGAGTTTAGGGTCAGAGTTCCACGCATGTGTGGTGTGGGGTTTAGGTGTCTAGAGATCCCCTGACCTAATATCAAATCCTCTAATCACCTTCTGATATCAAGATTAGAGGGTGCTGGGTGTTGAATACCAAGTGAGAGCCCTGATTGTTTTTCCGCCAAGGTCTAGGCTCCGGCGATTCGGGGTCTATCTAAATCCCCAAAGTAGGTAACCTAATGGTCCAAAGAACAGTCCAAAAGCCATTATTCTACATACTTGGGCTAGGTTCCCCAGTGACCCCTTATCAATAAGGGTACCCTTTTTCCTACTGTTCAGCTTTAATAAGGAGTCCAGGCAGGGCTGTTTGCCTAGGATTTAGGATTCTGGTTTGTGGGCGGGTTGGCATGGACAATCAACCTTCAAAAGTCCTGAGAGCAACGATGCTCCCCGAAGCCATGAGGGGTAATATGGGGTTTAGAGTTTAGGGGTTTAGGATATACGGGGGTTTACCGGTTTACCACAATCAGGGGTACCCTTCTGGAGGTCCCTATAATGAGGATTGTAATGTTTTGGGGTCT
>CAJNIZ010045061.1:0-16226 GCA_905231905.1 Symbiodinium pilosum
TGCCAGCCGGGGGCGTGGAGTGCCTGCCCTGCTCGGCATCCTTCTCTCCGATGACGTCTGAACATGTCACGGGCCACCCCCCAAACCGCCACGAGGGTGTCCCACCCAACCACAAGACGCCGTCGCAGTACCTCCTGTGCACAGGAAGAAGCACGAGGCACAAAACCCGTGAAAGGTTTTGCTCTGGGTGGCTGCGGGTGGGTTCCACGACACGAGGACGGCTCGACCCACGACCACTCCATGGGTGGGTCGAGCCGTGGCACTATGGCACACCCTACACCCTAAATCCTAAATCCTAAACCCTAAACCCTAAACCCTAAATCCTAAACCCTAAATCCTAAATCCTAAACCCTAATAACCTGCTGTTCCTACCGGCGCCTTCGACTCGAACTGCTTCGCGGCGCTCTCCAAGCGGTCGGCCGCGGAGGCGAAGAGGGCAGCAAGGTTCACACGGCCTTTAGGGTTTATGGTTCAGGGGTTTAGGGTGTAGGGTTCAGGAGGTTAGGGTTTAGGGTTAGGCTTTTGGGTTTATAGACTTTCGGGATCTTAAGGTAGAGGGTGTAGGTAGAGTAGGTTTCAGCCTTAGGGATCTTAGGGTTGAGGATTTAAGGCTCACACGCCTTTTCGGGGGTAGGTGGATATCTTACAAAACACCAGTGTGTCTGTAATACGATACGAATCATTATGAGATATTCCCGGCTGATCATATCTGGCTATCTCTACCCAGTTTTCTCTACACAGTTTTCGGGGCCAAAGGTTTGGGGTGTAGGGTTCAGTGCTAGGTATAGTAGCCATCTAAGCTTTGTAAAATGATACGGGGATAATGCATTATCAAGCTGACATCAGGATCTAGCCTTCAGAGATTGATCAGGCAGGTAGTTCCGAAACACTAGCCATCCTTGTCGTGATTTGGGGTTTGTCCTATGTGAGCTATAGTCTATTTAGACTAGTATCAGCCTTAATATCCCCTATAATACTCCTCCATATAACACCCTATATAACCCCCCCCCAAGGAGTTTAGACTATAACTCATGTGGGCTGTTCTCAAAAGGGACCCCTCTTGGGTATAAATTATGTCATTACTTTTTACGGGTACCAAAACCAGGACCCTAACTTTGGGAGCTCCCCAAAGGTGTAGGGTTTAGGGTTTAGGCCTGTAGTTTGGGGTCGAAAGATTTGGAAACTAGGGTTGAGAGTGAGGCTTAGGGTTTCCCAAGGTCTGAAGACTTTTGTGTTAAGGGTTTGAGGGTGCAGGTGTTTTATACAAACCCTAACCCCTAAACCGCGCGGTTTCTAGGGCCTTCTGGAATTGGAGATGCAGGACTTTTCGGGGTTTTGGGTTTAGGGCGTTGGGATACAGAATGTTCTTTTTAGGGTTCAGCAGTCAGGGGTTTATGCTTCTAAGTGTGTTTTGTTGAGGGCTCTAGCGTTTGGTGTTCTCTCTTTTTTGTGTCTGTGGGCTTTGGGAGTAAGAGTACTCAGAAGAAATCTTCTTTGAAAACTTGAAGCCGCGTAGCTCTCTCGTTCTTTTCCTTCAGGGTCCAGTGCATCTGAAACCCAAGAACTGATGGGAAGGATGAAATTCAGTAATCCCTCCAAGGATTAGAGCCCACCACCTCTAGTACTTGGAACTCCACTAGCACATAACCCTAGACCCTAAACCCAAAACGTTGTATAGTACCGGAACCTTCATTGATATTGCGGTGTGGGATGCCGGTGGAGCACTGGATGGGACTGCGAATAGTAGCATAGTCGCCTTTAAGTAGATAGAATGTGGCTTCGGGTATATTATAATAAGATCCCCTATCCCCCATATTCTATCTACTTAAGGGGGACTAGACCCTAAACCCTAAATAGTAGTTTCCATTTTCTTTTTCATTTTCCCAATGGAACCCCTATATCTACTTAAGGGGGACTATAAAGCAATAAGCAGCATGGCTCATGGAGACCTGCGAAGCTGAAAGCCCGCCGTGGCGAGTCGGACTCCGGGCATGCCGATCTTCACGAGGCAGACTTCGTGATTGGTTTCTGACCTAATGGAGGCCCATGATGAATAAACTCCCTCCTTTCAAGGGCCTTAATATTAGGATCCCTATTTTAACTCCTATTAAGGGGAGGGGGTTTATTAGGGGTCTACATTGACTCTTTCTCGTGTTGTTTTCCTAAACCCTAAACCCCGAACCCCAAACTCTAGACCCAAAACTCTGAACCCCAAACCCTAAACCCCAAACTCTAAACCCTAAAGCCCCATCCTAAAGCCTCAAACCCTAAATCCCAAACTCTAAACTCTAAACCCTGACACTAAACCCTTAAACCCTCAAGGCCCGGACAAAAAGAATTTGTTTTCTCGCCCGGCCCTTTGAAAGACCTCTCAGTTATACTTTAGGGTTTGGGGAAGGGCGCTCAATCATCCGTCTGGCCCACACTTTGGCCTTGGGGCGGCTGGGCGCTTTCTGTACCAAAAGTCAAGGCCCCTTCTGGGTGTTAAGCCTTTTCAGGCCTCCCAAACCGTTTCTACACTAAAAGAAAAACCAAGCCCCGCTCAAAACCTTGGACGCGAACGCTATACCAGTTCGATTAACCCCCAACTCTAAATCCTAAAGCCCCAAACCCTAAAGCGCGCAGTTGGAAGCGGAGCCCAGGGGCCTTCCTCATGATCGTGATCGCTTCCCAGCATAATCGTCCTGGGCTTTGGCTTTAGGGTCTATTTTCAGGCCTAGGGCATAAGCTTTGCAGTGGATTGTAGGGTTCAACTACCTGACCCCCCTATGGGTTTAGGGTTTAGGGGCTCAACTACCGCAACCCTCGAAGGCATGAAGAATAATGGCCCTTGGCTGTTTTTAGGGGTGCAGGGCCATCATTTTACCTGCTCCTGGGGTCCAATTAGCGCAAAGGGATTAGGGTCTAGGGTGAAGGGGTTGGGGCAGCGGAATTGGCATGGAAGCTGCAGGGTTTAAGCATTGGAGTCCCGAGATGCTTTACCCGTCCCTCAGCCCTAAACCCTAGACCTCGACTGACAGCTACAGACCCCGGGTCCTTCTTCGATGTTGTGCGGTGGATTGTGACAAAAAAGTGTGGGACTAGAGTTGAGTTGGGGTGAAGCCGCGCCCCTGTCAACTTGTCCACATCAGGGTGGCAACCTAAGAGGGTATCCCAGCTCAGAGGTCATCCTGCGCATCTACACAGAATCACTTCTATCTAGGGCTGTGTAACATGCTGGTATAAACCTGAGCGTAGTATTGACGGTGACACAACTGCAGTAGTTCGCGGCGGAATGCTTCACATATAGATTCGCACCAGCCACTCGGGATATGCCCGGTGTGCCCCGATGAAGCATGAAGTGGAGAAAGCTCCCCACACGCCTCCAGCCTCGCCAAAGCTGCCGCACGAGACATGCCGACTAGCTCTGCGAAGTGTACTTGCCAAATGCCCAACGCAAGGAACCCCAACACGCCAGCACCCCAACACGCCAGCACCCCGCGGCAAGTGAAAACAAAAACACAAGCTTCAAAGCTGAAGCTCGCCTGTGCACCATGGCACTTCACTTCAGTGCTACCCTCCAATTGTCCTTCTTATGGCCCCAGCTACGATTGCCCATGAAGCTCCGAAACCTGTAGCTCTAAACCCTTTCCTAAAATAAACCCCAGTTCCACCCTAAACCCTAATCCCTAGACCCTAATCCCTAAACTCTCATTCCTAAACTCTAAACCCCGGACCCTAAATCCTAAACCCTCAGCCCCGTAGCAACCCGAAACTGGGTTGCTGTTAAGGAACTTAAATTAAGTTACCATAATGGTTATATACTGTAAATAAAGGGTTTCCCCAATACAGTAACTTAAATTAAGTTCCTTAACAGCAACCCAGGAAAGCCAGGCAAGTCGCTCGAGCTCAGATCGCATGTGAGCCATCTCATTAGCCACCACCTGGAGGGTTTTCTGACAAGGCTTGGGGTTTGGGGTTTAGGGTTTGGGGTTTAGGGTTTGGGGTTTAGGGTTTAGGGTTTAGGATTTAGGGCTTTTGGGTCTAGGGTTTAGGATTTAGGGCTCAGGATTAAGGTTCAGGATCTAGGCTTTAGGGTTTAAGGCCTTTTGGAGGTTCATGTGTGATTATAGTCGGGGTGTAGACTTGATGGTTTTCAGTGTTTTGAGGAGTGGAGATACGCGCGGGACCCGCGGAAATGCAACTGTGGGGAGAGAGTCCCAATTCCCTAAACTCTATTTGGAGGGTCAGGGGCACTTCGTAATGAGGCCGGATACATGGGGTTGTCATACGGTGTATATAGGGGTTAGAAGTCTACTCAATTTCTAATTGACCTGACCCTCCAAGTACACCCTAAGTCCCAAAATTTCAGCACTGAACCCTAAACCCTAACCCTTTAAGCCCAAGGCATCTGTCAGCCGCTAATCCTAAGGTTCCCAAAGCCCAAAACCCCAAGCCGCTACACCCAAGACCCTCAACTCCAAAACCTACAACCTAAAGCCCAACTCCCTGCACCCCACTCCCCAGGCCTAAAATGCGAGCCCCCAAGCCATAAACTCTACATATCGCCTACAACCCCTTTTAGAGGATCCTTTATACACATATATATATATATACATACACATATATATATAGACATATGTATATACATATATATATATATACACACATCAACCGTAAACTCTATATATCCTCATAATCCCCTGAAAGGCACCCCAAGCCATAACTGCAGCTCAGATGCATTGCGCATCTCGACCTCCAGCTTGGCCTGTTGGCATCAAGTCAAGGGTTTAGGGTTTAGGGGCCTAAGCTGGGTTCCCAGGGAGCCCAATACCCCTAGATTAAGGAATATAGCCCTAACTAAGGAATATAGCCCTAAACCCTAAACCCCTAGACCCTGAACCCATTTTTCATATTAGGGGCCATAGTACCATGTAGGGCATATCCCTTAATTAAAGGGTATTGGTCTCTCTGGGTTGCTGCTCGGGAACTTAAAGCAAAGTTACCATAGCACGGGTATACAGGCGCTTAACCTAAGAACTTGAAAAACGGCAGTAAAGTATGGCCGTGTGCAGATTGTGGTAATTACAAATCAGCATTTGAGCTATAGTCTAGACTCTTAGTATTCCCCTTAATAACCCTATAGTACTCCCCTAAACAGTCCCCTATAAAATCCTTCTTTAAGGAGATTTGACCCTGTAAAACCTAAACATAGCTCATTGGGGGTCAGGTTGGTTGAGGTGGTTTGTTGCTTGCTCAGCTAGGTTCGCCAGCAACCCCTTAATCACAAGGGAAATCTTCAGCTTTACTAAAGAGACCCCAAAATAATGATTAAGGGAAAACGGGCACTACTGGTCCCATGCAGATCTCAGAGCTTGTTGAAAACCCAACAATGCATTAGCCCCAAGCCCGAACCCGTATACTGGGTTGCTGTTAAGGAACGTAGCTTGTGTTACCATAATGGTTATACATAGTAGAAAAAAGGTGGTTTCCCAAATGCAGTAACTTAAATCAAGTTCTTTAACAGCAACCCAGTATACCGCGAATCCCATAGCTAAACCCTAATTCCAATGCAGCATCCTAAGAAGGGTCCTAGTAACGCGCCTAAATAGCGACGACGACGACAACAGCAACAACAGGATCAGAGGCAAGAAAAGGAAATACGTGGGCTTGGGTTTAGGGCTCTCAAACCTAAACTCCAAACTTCGGAGCCCTGCAAAGACTAGATGTCCACTTGACTAAGGGGTCCATGTTGTACCCCGACAGCTTTGGGGCAGAGCCTAAGCCCTTATCGTCCTCCTTAAGTAGATAGAATATGGGGTATATATGGGGATCTTATGATAAAATACCCAAAGCCATAGTTATTCTATCTACTTAAGGGGACTTTAACCCTGAATCCCCAACCCTGAAAAACCTCTAACCTCGTAGTCTGTGCCTGGTCCAGTTGGTAGCTCGCAGCAAGATCCAAGCGAGTAAAGCTCTGGATGGAATCCTCAGTAAATTAGGTTCCAGGTTTTCAGAAACGGTAATTTCCCTACATAAGGGGACCCCAATGTAGACCCCAAAATACTATAATCCTTACTGTGGGGACCCCCAAAAAGGTACACCTGATTTTGGGAAACTCCCAAACTGCACAGGGTCCACGTCTAGAGTTTTAGGTGAGGTTTGTGCTGAGCCTAGGTGAATTCTGTTTATGCTGGACTTCAGGTCTTAGGACCGAGGCTAAACCCTAAACCCCTAAACCCTCAACCCCTAAACCCAAAACCCCTCAACCCAAGGCGCCTAAACCGTTTGGGTTGCTCCCGTGGATTCACATCACCGCGGCAGATGCGAGTTTCGAGCTTTAGGCGTTTACTTCCTGGGGTTCGTAGGGAGCAAGGGAATATAATCCCTGTATAATCCCTATATAACATATAGCCTTCTTCCCTTTCGTAACCCCCAGTAGTTAGCTTTGGGTTAAGGAGTTAGGGAAGTTTACTTCCCGGGGTTAATGGGAAAAGCTTTGCCCTGGCGCGTGTGCTTTGTGACCTGGCCTGGCGTGGCATGAGTACGCAGTCCTTGTACCTTTGCCGCAGCAGATACATCCCTATCCATCCCGGAATAACACTATATCACCCGGTATAGCCGCATATAACTGTACATAATGGATTTAGGGTTGAGGGATTAGTTTAGGGCAACCTCCCCCGCCAGCCCTTAAACTGCCAAGACTACCCTCTACCTAGCAGCCGTGGCTGCATGGTGTTATACGTTAGACTGAGCGAGGTATTTCTAGATGTGGGTGGCATCCAAAATTCGTGCCTATCCATGCCTTTTGTAGCCCACGTGCCAGCTAGGTGCAGTGCTATCAAGGCAACCAAAGCTCCAGCCCTTGCCGATTGTATACCCAGACCCAAGGGATCCAAAAAATGCACCCCCCCCTAAGCATCCCCCCAGTTTCCCCAACACAGTAATGGGTTTATTTGCGAGGGGCGGGGGGTCCATTTGTTTGGATTCTTTAGCGGTTTTTTGTAGGGGAATTCTGAAAATTCTCGCAACGCAAACCTCAAGCCCTAAACCGTGCCGGTTAGTAGGGTGGTGTTGATGGTGGTGATGGTGGCGGTAGCAAGCCATTTGGCTAGGGTTTCAGCCTGGGTTGCTGAGAAGGAGTTAGAATTAAGTTACCATAATCAGTGCATATATATATATATTGTCAATAATAGGGTTTCCCCAATGTAGTAACTTAGTTTAATTCCTTAACAGCAACCGAGTTAAGGTTTAGGGTTCAGCGCTCAGATACATGGCCATGATGCAGAGGATGTTTAGGGTTTAGGCAGGATGATGATGGTGATGATGATGATGATTATGTATGTCTACATCTACCACCGGGTCTGTTCTGTAACGAAGCCTTGCAATCCTGGGTCCCCCGGCGGCCGACTGCATCACGCGCTCCTTCTATATGCCAGCTTAAGGAAATAATCCCCCAATAGCGTCCAACTAGTTCTTGCTGTTCTTCGCAGTTTCTCCCTCAAGCTCTATCACATGCTTGGGCAGAGACTTTAAAAAGCTGATGAGCTTGCTCCAAGGGGAGTCACCTAGCACATGCCAAACCACAGATAGAAGTTGGGGCAGAGCTTTTAGCTTTCTGGGCTTTCTTCGTGCTGACTCGCGTGGTGCTTTGTATCTGGCTGATACAGGCGATTGTCTTCCTCCAAAACCATACCCAGAAAGAAGATGTCATCCTAACCCCCAAACCCTAAACCCTAAACCCTTACCCGCTTGGTGGCCCTATAATATCTCCAATAACACTACCACTCAGGCGGGATTATGGGCAGATAAGCGCCTAAAGCCCTAAAACCGGAAACCCTAATAGCAATAATCATAGTAGAAATAGTAATATGGAGGAATGTGCCTTACGGACCATGACAGTGGGACCTCAGCCCAGGCCCGCTTTGGATCTCAAGAAAGGACGAGCCCAAAAAGATGAGCCCTGGGGTTTAAGGCTTAGGGTTTAGGGGTTTGGGATTCTGGGGTTTGGGGTTTAGGTTTAGGGTTTGGGGTTTAGGATTTAGGGCTTGGGGGTTTAGGGGTTTGGGTTTTACTACCTTTGGGAAACCAGGAGATTGTTGGGGGGCTCTCTTTTTGATTCTTGAGGGGGTCTGGGTCATACTTGAAGGAAAAGCAGCCAGCCCCTAAACCCTAAAGTGCAGATAAACCTGAACGGATTAGGGTTTGGCCATTAGGGTTAAGGGCAACGTAATCCGCACCAATATAGTAAGCTCCGTTTTGCCCATTCCTTGATTCCCTGCTACCTGGAAGTATGCCTTAAACACTAAATCCGAAGCACCGTGTACATCCCCAAGCAACCCTATACGACCCTATACTGCCCTAAATTCGGGTACACCAAACCTCCTGCACGACTAGCCGGGGGTACCTGAATGGCCTTTGAGGAACTTCAATCAAGTTACCACGGGTAGCATGGATGCGTAGTGAATACCAATGTTTGGTTAGCATGATACCTTGAGATAAGTTCCTTCACAGCAGCCTAGGGAACCCTAAACCCTAAAACCCTAAGCTCTAAACCCTAAACATTAAACTCTAAACTCTAAACCCTAAACCCTAAACTCTAAACTCTAAATCCTAAACCCCAAACCCCAAAACCCCTAAACCCCTCTGCCTGCGTGCCCGACAGCATGTCCATGATCATCATGTTCTGGCGGCGGACATCTGCCATGCGCTCTTCCTGCGAAGAATGATTTGGGTCCTGGGGTTTAGGCGTTAGGGGTTTAGTGCTAGGGTTTTGGGGTTTAGGGGTTTAGTGCTTTGGGAATAACAGTCTATAGGGGTCGAAATAAGCGCTATGTATAATCTTGTTGTACATATTATGCAACGTCTTCCTGCAGAGCTTCGACGAAAGCGGCTCTTCATTGCTGGCTATCAGTTTTATGTTCGGAGTGTGCAGACGCATGCATGTAAGAAGGGTAGATGGCAGGATTTGGATAAACACACCAGTTATCATGATAGGAATCGCAGTTAGAATAATAATAATACTGGTACAGATGCAAAAAGCAATCAAACCCTAAACCCTAGACCCCAAACCCTAAACCCTCAAAACCTCATCTGATTTGCGTTCTTCCAGTAGATGGCAGGATTTGGAAGTATCTGCCAGCTACTGATTCCCTGCTTGAGGCCCTCGTGCATGCTAAGGTTGGAACTATGGGCCCTAGTATGGGCCCTCAATCCTGGGTTCCCTTTATGTATGTATACATGTACCCAAATATATATATATATATACATATGTATTTCGAGCGCCACGTGGACATAACTCTGAGGACTTGTTGTGGCACTTCCGAACTTGCAAGGAGAAGAAGGATGCAAGGCAGAGTGTCTTGGGCAAGCTTTCCATTGCGGACCGCACGAAGGCCAACATTTGGATGCATGTTTTTTTGTGTACAGTTTGTGTGGTTGTGGTGTTGTGTTCTTTATATGCGTACGTATAATATACCGTTTGCAGGTCAGCAAGACCCCGGAGTCCATGGAGGACCTGGCCGGCCTGTCGGAAGCGGTATATCGGGAGTATGTAGGGACAACGGGGAATTACCTTTTGGGTAGGGCTTATATAATGCCACCCTCAACCCCTGTTTCATCCCAACTGCTGTTTGAATTTCCATGTTCTTTCCCAGTCGATTCTCCACTATTTGGGTAATTACTATTCTCCTAATCCCGAAACCCCTAAATCCCTAAATCCCTAAACCCCTAAATCCCTGAACCCTAAACCCTAAACCTACCCAGTGGGCCACCTGCGAAGACATGCCGTTCTGGAACAATTCCGTGGTGGATGCGTTCTGGTTGGTCAGAGCACGCATCTCCTGAGCAGGGGATGTTTGGGTTTCAGGGTTTAGGGTTCAGGGTTTAGGGTTTAGGGTTCAGGGTTCAGGGTTTAGCGTTCAGGGTTCAGGGTTTAGGGTTTAGGCTTTAGGGTTTAAGGGAGTTTAAGGGGGTCTATGGTTTTGGGGGTTCAGGGTTTAGGGGTTAGGATCTAGGGTTTAGGGTTCAGGAATTAGGATTAGGGTCTGGAGTTGAGGGTTTGGGGGTTTAGGGCTTAGGGTTTAAGGTCTAGGGTTTACTTCCGCATGCACGGGGTCCCTTTTGAACTCTGCGGGGTTTACATGTTTAGCGTGTAGGCTCTAGGTGTCAAAAGTTCGGGGTTCAGAAGCGAGTGTCAGAGCCATGGCAACTTCGCAAATCCGTGAAGCGCTGCCAAAATCCAAGACTTCAAACCAGGAAAATAAACCCCTCGGCCCTCACAAACGTATAGATTATTCTAGCCCCATGCAGCACGCAAACTGAAACTCTTCATGAACCCTAAACCCTCCACCCTAAACCCTTACAACCCTAAACCCTCAACCCTAAACCCTAAACCCTGATCCTTTCTTGATGCGAGGCTTCCTTGCAGGCTCATGGCATTCTTGCCCACATAGTTTTTGTCCAAAAGGTAATGTAGACCCCTACTTGATAAACCCCCTGCCCTTAATGGGGATTATCATCGGGGTCCTAATATTAAGGCCCTTGAAAAGATGGGTTTATGAATCACGGGTCTACATTAGTAATAATTTGGGTACTGCCCCCCCCCTCAGTAACAGTGGGATAATAATTATAATATGGTTATATCTAGCCCTTAATAGGACCCCTAATATAGACCGTTACTGGGGGGGGGGGCAGTACCCAAGTAACAATACAAATTCCTGGGCCAGAGAACACCCTCAGATTAAGGAGTTTTACCCTGATCTTCCCAGGGTCTTTCCCCTAAACCCTACACCCTAAAACCTAAACTCGCAGGGTCTTGTAAGGGGCCCAAACAATAAACCGCATGGCAATATCCCTTACGAAGGACGAGAGGTTGGTGGCCTCCTGGGGAAGGTCACGTGGGGGCCACCTTCATTAGAAGAGGGCTCAGGTTTTAGGGTTTAGGGTTGAGGGTTCAAATTCTAGCAATTTAGGGCTTAGGATTTAGGTTTTAGGGCTTTAAGGGCTCTCGAGTTAGAATAGGGTTTGGGCGGTATATTCCAGTATGTACAGAATTCGAGGGGAATCATGTTGGTGATTCCTCAGGCGTTTATAAAAGTCAACCGGAAATCCTAGCAACAAGAGTATATGAACCATAGTCCAAACTCCTGTTATCCCCCTTAATAACCCCTACCCCCCTATATTCTTCCCTATATAGCCCCCTTTAAAGGAGTTTAGACTACACTTCATATGAACGTAAGAATCCCCGAGCAGGCCTCCCTTAGAAATACCCTCTGGTGGGAGACAATTCTCCTTAACTGGCTCCATTTTGGGATATGACTAATATCTATTTAGGATTTAGGGTTAGGGCTTAGCATCTGGGGCTTAGGGCTTAGGGTCAAAAAGTTTTATCTCATTGGAACGAAGCACCGTCAAACTTCTCAAGTATGTCACGGATGACCCGGGTAATGTCGATGTCGGATCCTCCGGCTCCCGAGGTTTGACGGCGAACCCTAGTAGCTTAGTACAGTACTTTCCCATTCATTCTACATCTTCTTCTTCTATTTGATCATATCTTGTGAATACTGGATTTTTTTGAAGAAAAATGGTACACCAGGCAACTAAATTATAAGTTATAAAACATTTGTCTTACCTTTCCTTAGTTCAGGATTGAATATTAATGCCAAAGTTGATACTTCATTATGAGGGTCACATCCCAAAACCCTATGGACATTAATCAACCCTAAACCCTGAACCCTATAAGCCCTAAGCCCCGCAAACCCTAATCTGCTCTTGGGGCAGCCCAGGAGCAGTAGAAACATTCTTGGAAATCTGGGAGATCGCATTGTCACACGTAGAAACCACCTGAGCTAGTCAAGGATTTGAGGATTTGGGGCTTTGGGGTCATAGGGCGTGGAATTTCGGAAACTTAGCGTTGAGGCTTGTTCAGTTGAAAAGAGTTTGAGGTTTCCGCGCATGCAGGCCTACCGTCTCTGGTTTGGCGAATGTTCCGTTGAAGTCAGGGAGATCTTGAATACCCCGTTTACATCCGGCTACAGCATGCAGGCATCCCAGTTTTAGTCCGACTTACCATTGCAGAAGACTTTATCAAGACGTACTACGATCAGGGGCCCCTTCAGTTAGTATGCGAGTGGCTAGATCCTGACATACAGGTCACAGTGGCAAGGGGCCCTGCATGCAGCCCCATCAGAAATCGCGAGGAATACGGATCTCTGACAGGGATCAAGGACGTAGCCGAATAGCCAAACTGTCAGGACCCGTCTTGTCCCCTGCTACTTCACTACGTGAACATAACATCAGGATTTACAGCTGAAGGTTTTTGGTCCGGGATAAGGGCCTAAAGCATCAACAAGCTAGAGCTGGGCTTCAAAACTTGAACTTAAAATCCAACCGCGCTTGCTACCCGGAGTCGAAACGCTGAGTAAAACATCCACAGACCGGCCTCTGCTTTTTCCTGGGCTGCAACGACAATACCCCTTTCCTCGGTGACATTCAAGGCCCAGCATACTATATGACCAAACGCTACAGTACTCCCGTTGCCGGCCTTAGTTTGCAAAATGGCTGCATCATTTCCAGACCCCACACCCACACACGCTCACCCACTTTCAGAGGGGAACCCTTTATACAACTTGCCATTTTGAGTTGATTTCATCGCCTAACGTCATAATTTTACCAGAATTAATTAAGCCCTAAGCATGTAAACCTGACACCCCGCGCCCGCCTCCTTGCGCATGTCGTTCATCTTCCTCTCCAAGTGCGAATCCTGCGCATGGCGCTAACTCAAGGAGTGAACTGAAAGACATTTAGGGTTTAAGGTTTAGGGTTTGGGATTTAGAGTTTAGGGTTTCTGGGCCCTTATCAGTGCAGCCCTTCCTATACAATAGTGGTATAGTAGGAATAGAAGAGGATTTACGGTTTAGGATTTAGGGTGTACTCGCCGTCTGGTTTTGTAAACACCCACATGAGGCCTCCCCCAAACCCTAAGCCCTAAACCCTGAACCTTCAGCTCTGGGCCCTAAACCCTTAAGACTAAAAACCCTTGAGCCCTAAATCCTAAACCCAAACTCAAATGCTGCACATTGAGGCTAGCAAAGGGCCACAAAGCATGACCCCGTAGTGAAGGACCTGCACATTAACCACGCCGGAGTTTATCAAAACAGGGGCCCTTGGGTACCCTAGATATATGAAGGGATTCTAGGGAGATGATAAGGACCCCTTGAAGAATTCTATTGGGATGATTTTTTTGACAAGAAAAGGGATCCAGCCCCCTACGCCCCGCGCACCAGCCCTAGTATTAGCGCTACATACCCTCGGGTGGAATCCTGAGAGAGCCCTCTGTTCAAGACCCTTCCGTGTGGCCTCCAGAGAGCCCAGTACCCGCAACTGAGGAGCAGACATAACCCCAGGCTTCTAGGATTAGGGTTTAGGGTTTAGGGTTTAGGGTTTTGGGTTGAGGGTTTAGGGTTTTGGGCCTAGACGACCCTCCAAGTACCCTCTTTCCAGCCCTATTTATATACACACTATGAATGACCCGATAACCCCAATTGAGGGTTCCTGGGAAAGTGTTGGTACTAAGTCCCCCTCACCACCCCCCAACCCCCCCCGCAATACTTAGCCCCATTATCCTTGAAAAGAAAAAGGATCCTTTACATAATAACAAGAAGTCCCACACCCCCAAAAGCATACAGGATCCCCAAACTTGATCCAGAATAAGGGCTATTGGGCTCTCTGCCTAAACCTGAAGCCCCACTCATGTACCCCCTTAACCTAAAACCCATACACCCCAAACCCTGAACCCGAACCCCCATATACCCCCCCAAACCCGATACCCTAAAGCCTATCACGACTTCGTGCCTGCTCCACTGCGCGGCGGGCTGCGGCCTTTCAAGAAGCTTTCCGGATATAGGGGGCTCTTGGGGGCTAGGTAGGCTTAGGGGTTTAAGGATTTAAGGCTTTAGGGGGTATATGAATGTATGGGGTTTAGGGTTGTAGAGGTTTAGTATTAGGGTTTAGGGTTTAGGGGTATATTACAAAACACTACGCAAGGTTATCTATAATTACTAGCGGCTATAGGGGCACAGGGCATTCTGTGAGTTGTGCAAAATGATGAAATGGCCGTAAATCATTGGGCTAGCGGCTAGGGGTTGGGCATGCATTACTTGAGAACGGGTTATGGGGGAAGGGGGAGGCGGCTTTCCCAAGCAAATGAGGCTTCTATACTACCGCAGCTTTGATTCACACGGTTCTGAAACATCCGCAAACCACATCTTGGCCTTCTGGTGTAGCAGGGTTTGGTATGGCATGCGTGCTTAGGGTCTGGGCCCGTTTGCCCTGGCAGTCTCCATTCTTCCTTTGTCACTCCTCATTTCCTAAATATCACCCGAAATAGATCCCAACAGTGGCCCCTGTAAAGCCTCCAATGCTCTACGTAGACATAACCCGCCAGAATATGTCATATACCCCATATTCTTTACCCTATATAACCCCAGTACAACAGTTTCCATTTTATTTTCCACTATCCCCATATAACCCCAGTATAACACCTATATTATAACCCTAAGCTTACCCCTATAAACTACTGTGAAAACCAAGTATCCATTTCATTTTCGATTGTCTTCTCCATTTGATTCTCCATTATAGGGGGATAACCCTGAAATTACCCCTATAATCAACCCTATGATCCCTATATACCCTATAATCCCTGTAGTTTCCATTTCCTTTTCCACTATCCCTAATATAACCCCAATATAACCCTATAATCTCCATATACATATATATATATATTTATTTATATTTATATTCATATTTACAGACCCAATAATCCCTATAGTTACCATTTTCTTTTCCATTATCCCAATGTAACCCCAATATCACCCTATAATCCCGATATATCCCCCATACTCCATATAGTTTCCATTTTTGCCATGATCCCACTATTTCCCCGATATAGCCCTATAATCCCTTTATATACCCTATGATCCCTATAGTTTCCATTTTCTTTTCCATTATCCCTATATAACCCCAATATAACCCTATAATCCCTGTAGTTTCCATTCTATTTCCCATTATCCCTATATAACCCTAATATAACCCTGGCCCTAACATTACCCAGTGGAAGAGGACATGAAAACCAAATGGAACTTGGGACGGTACAGGCATCTTGGGTTTGGGGGCTGGGTAGGTATACTACGAGACACGGGTGTTGAGGGTTTAGGGTTTAGGGCTTTTATCTATAATAGTAGCAATAAGAGATTATGGGATATCACCCTAAACCCTAAACCCTAAGTCCTAAAATATCACCTGTGGGTTAACTTCGGTTTGCCCATTAGGTTAAGTAAGGCTTACACGCGCGCGGCAGCTTTCTGCAATTTCTCTATGGAGGATTTATTGCAAGCCCTCAGGGAAGGCCTAAATCCGTAAAAGACCCTGGAACACTGCTATAGACTAGAAAGTCAGTCACGGTCATTTTACAATAACTCCAAAATCTGATATACTGCCTTGTGAGGACCTTTCTCGCCTGAACCCTACCCTAAACCCTAAACCCCCCTAAACCCTACTTAGAGGGTCAGGGGGGCTGAGTAGGTCGGTTAATGATTATATGAGCCATAGTCTAAACTCCGCGTATCCCCCTTCATAGCCCCGAAAACCTTTATAACCCCCTTGAAGAAGTTTAGACAAAAGCCTAACTAGTAGCTTCCGTTTTTGTTTCCATTATCCCTATATATTCCCTACATAACCCCCATATATTGATAAACCCCTGATCCCCAAGTAGGCCACTTGAGAGATGACCTCCGATCCGCTGTCGATCTTCTGCATGAGAGTGCCCTGGGACTTGTTGACCTTATGCTCAAAGGCTGCGAGCTTAGGTTTTGGGTTTTGGGTTGGGGCTGAGGGCCATATTCTGTCTACTCAAAGGGACTAGAAGGCTCAGGGCTTTATGGATTATGTACGGGTTTAGGCTTTAGGGTTTAGGGGGTGTAGGGTTTAGGGTTTTGGGGTTTATATTTGTTTAGGGGATTTAGGCTTTAGGGTTTAGGGGCAGGTCTCTGTCTCCAAGGCATTTGCACCCCATGGATAAGTGAGCAGCTTCTCTCGCTGCACCCAACGAGATTATCTCGCTTGAGTTCTAGGGTAGCGGTTGAGGAACTTAAATCAATCTACCATACTGTGTATATGTAAGAACAGTAGTTAATGGGGTTTCCCCAATATAGTAACTTAAATTCAGTTCCTTAACAACAACCCAG
>CAJNIZ010045061.1:16326-29109 GCA_905231905.1 Symbiodinium pilosum
TTCAGTTCCTTAACAACAACCCAGGTTATAGGATTTACGGCTTAGCCCAAAACCCTAAAACCCTAAACCCCCAAACCCTAAACCCTTAACCGCGTGTAGGGGTGAGGGTCCTTGGTGGATGAACTTATCCCGTTCAGGCCAGGTCCTCCTCTTAGTTTGATCCTGGTGGTTTAGGGTTTAGGGTCTAAGGGTTTAAGGGTTTAGGGTTTAGGGGCTCAGAAGGTGGGATGAAGGTAGCTGGGTTAAAGGATCCTTGGTATATACTCTACGAAAGTGGGGCTTGTTTCTTGTACCCCGCCTTCCTTTGTCCCACCTTTTGAGCGCTTCGGTGGTTTGCAAGGAAAGCAGAGAGGGCTCGTCGTCTCAGTTCCTATATCAGCACGTACCATTGCGCATTGCGATGACTCTTCTTCTTTCATTCCCCTGCTAAACACAGGTAAGTTCAACCCTAAACCCTGAACCCCTAAACCCTTTAGCCCCTCCCGCCAATTGCAACAACCATACGTAAGCTCCTCAGGGTCCGAAAGGCATACTTGAGGTCCACGCTGACCCTGTGGGCCAGGGGTAGGATTTGAAGAAATGGCTAAGGCGTTCAGGGTTTAGGGTTTAGGATTCAGGGGTTAGGGGTTAGGGGTTTAGGGTTTAGGGGTTAGGGTTCAGGATTTAAAGTTTAGGGCTTCTGGTTTAGCTTGCAGATAAGGAGGAGAGATAGTCAACTTTCGAAGTAGGATCACTGAGCATGCACAGCAGCATACCACACCAGAAAACTGGTAGCCAGTTCTCTGTCTCAGCTGGAACCGTGATACCGACCGTATTCTCAGATAATTCACACTAACTGGGACTCCGTGAAATTAGGTGGAAACAGACAAAAAGGATCCGTTCTTTGCAAAAACATACTAACGTTGAAGCAGTGGAGGTTCTAGAGCAGACCTGCGGCGTGATCTTAATAAATGGTCACGCAAATTGGACCCCAAATATATACGCTTGCCACTATCCCTGAGTAAGCCTATAGACAATCACCCAAACCAGTGAACCACCTCCCTGAAGTGCAATTATAAGGTTAAGTGTTTAGGGTGCCCCCCAAGATCCCAAACGCAAGACCCCAAACCCTAAACCCCAGAAACCCTAAACCCCAAAGGCCCTAAACCCCTAAACCCCTGGGTGCCCCCACGGAAACAAGGATCTCGTGCTGTTCGCCCTGCTTGGTCAGCAGCTCCTCCCATTCCCACTTCAATGACCGGAGGTTCAAGGCAAATAAAACCAACTATGGGGGGGCCATGTAGCGGTTGCGTCATAATGTAGGGGTATATATGGAAATGAAAGGGTTTCAGCCCAACTCTTAGCATACTTATCCTAATTATAAGCCACCTTAAGAAAATCCCCTCATATGCTGATAATCCAACAGTAAGTACCAGGTATACTTGCCCTGAACCTCCACGTAGTTGGGGTTTCTCCAGATGAGGGCCCTTATGGTGCCCCCGGGATGATAAATATTGACAAAGAACGATTGGTGCCCAAGCAGGAATTCTCAAGTGGGGATTACGCCAGGGATCATTATGGGTGGCTTCCCCAGTGGGTCCAGCAGAAGTACCCTGTACTTGGGTACCTGGGATTCTTAGGTACTGGCAATCTTAATTCAGGTTTGGGGAAAATAGATCACTGTTGAGAACTTGATTCACACCCACTATTTTGGTGGACCGTCTCCCCGCCGGACCCTAAACCAGCGCGTTTCGTGGTGTTAGGGGAACTGCAATGAGAGAAGACCCTACCCCCTAAACCCTAAACCCTAGAAGATATAGGTGGTTGTCAAAATTATGGTCCCTTCTTGGGTACCCTAAATATTAGGTGCCGTATTATTATAGGGAGCCAAAAAGGGACCATAATTTTGACAACCACCCATATCGACAACACCTCTAGTGGTTTGTTTGTCGCGTTCCACGCCCTGGCATCCTTTTTGTGGGCCTGCTGCCATGTTCTACTTGGAGGTTCAGGGTATTTGTAACCAAAATATGATTAACGACTGTGCCAAAATATGCTTAACAGCTGTGCTTCTAAGCCAAGTATGAAGCCCCGAAGGGTTTGAAGTACCAGCTATAGTTGGGGTAAATTTACCCTGAACCCTAAACCTCCAAGTTGGGACTAGTGTAATGAATCCCCCCGAGAACAAGCGTTTTCGATAATCAGAGCAAAAACACACCGCAAGGCTGGAGCCCCACTCACTAACAGTGACCACAATGGACAATGGTCATTCTTTCAGGGCTCCTATCTATTCCTAGCATATCACTAACCCTAAACCCTAACCCTTAATGGGTTGGGGCTAAGCCAAACATGACATAAATAGCAGCAAGCATTGATAGTTGGCTGAACCATGGCTGAACAAGAATGGCATGCTGATGGCAAAGAGTGTTTAGGGCTTAGGGTTTAGGTTAGCGTGAGCAAAAAACACAGCCATAATCCTAACTTCCTGGTACAAGTAGCCATCTACTGTCCGCGGCCAATATGGACAATACTGATTTACTTCTGTTGATACTAAAGAATCCTGCATGACCTGTTTAAACTACAGTACCATAAAGCCTACTGCATAAGGTACTCAGGGTCACGCAGGATTTTGCCAGCACCCCACAAATCCCTGTATAATGAATGTTTCCAGTTCGTCTTCCATTTGATTTTCTATTACTGGGGAAATATCCATACAATACCCCTAAAGCCTAAAGATTTCTAGTATCCACCGTACTGATACTCATGTGTCATAGGGACACATCAGGACTATCAGGAGCAGGAGGGTATTAGGGGACATATATTCAACCCTCACTACCTTTAAACCTTAACCCCTAAGCCCGAAATCCTCAACCCTAAATCCTAAACCCTAAACCCTAAATCTTAGACCCTAAACCCTAAATCCTAAACCCTAAACCGTAAAGCTTAGACCCTAAACCCTACATCCTAAACCCCAAACCTTAAGCCCTACACTCGCCATCTGGTGTCATTCCATTCACAATTACTGTCGCAAGGAAGCCTTATTAAGGAGCTATTATAACTTGTCTTACCCACTGTGGTAACTGTTACTGTAAGCGGGGATGACCGAAACCCTAGAAGCCTAAACCCTAAACACAAAATCCCAAACTTAAAACCTTAAACCCTGAACCTAAAACACTAAACCCCAAATCTAAAACCCTAAACTCGAAACCCCAAACCTAAAACCTCACGCCCTGAACCCTACATCATATCAAAACCCCTCAAACCTAAATCTAAACCCCAAAACCCAAACCTAAAACCATAAAATTTACATCGTACAGAAAGAATGGATGAGGGACTCCCGTCCTGCTGGCTGGTGTCCAACTTGCGGAGCAGGGCCTGTCGGCGGTTTAGGGTTTTAGGGCTTTAGGTTTCGGGGTTTAGGGTTTAGAGCTTTGGGGTTTTAGGTTTTAGGGTTTAGGTTCTGGGCTCTCATGAAACCCCTTGGGGGTTTAGGGTTTAGGGTTTGGGGGTTTGGGGTTTAGGGCTTCGGGTTTAGGGTTGTCGGTCTTGGGTTTTGGGTGTCGGGATTTGGATGTAGGGTTTAGAGCTTTAGGGTTTAGGGCTTGCGGTGAGAAAGCACCCATTCTGGCTTACAGTAGCAGTCCCCACAATGGGTAAGGAGTTATAATAGCCCAGTAATGAGACCCTGTAAAGGGGGCTACTGTAGGGGAGAATGACCCAACCAAGCCCCCAACGAAAACCATCGCAAAAAGCAACCCTAAATCCTTCGAATGGTGCTTTTGAGTTGCATGCTCAGGAGGATTCCTGTTTGTGCCGTGCGTAGCTAAGGACACAAAAGACCACAGAACCTGTCAGCATCCAAGCAACATAGCGAAGGAGAGCTTTGGGGAAGCTCCTCGTTATACAAGAGCCCCTGATTCACAAGATCTGACAGTAATGAGCGACAAGTTGGAACACGGCCAAAAAGGTTTGGGAACCCTAGCCCCTATGCACCACCATAAAACCATAGTTTCCCATTAATTTTCCATGTTCTTTTCTCTATGTGATTCTCCACCATGAGAGGGCATTATCCTCATGTAACATGGACCCTTAGATGCATCTGCTTTTCCATACCAACAGGCTTTTGGCTGGGGGGAGCATTACTGATGTTCGAGTCTCTGCGGCGGGTTAGGGTTTTAGGGCATTAAGGGTTTAGGGCATTAGGGGTTTAGGGTTTCGGGGTTAGGGTATAGGATTTAGGATTTCGGGCATTAGGGGTTCAGGGTGTAGGGTTGCAGCTCAGGGTGAGAGGGTGGCAAAGGCAGGAGGAATCAGCTTCGGGTTTTTTTCTTTTTTGAAATACCTTTCAAAGAAACCCTGAACCCTATACATCCGTGTACCCCCTGATTAAACCCCAAACTACCAAACCCGAAAGCCCCAAACCCCCAAACCCTTAAGCCCCAAACTATTTAAACCCCTGAACCCTGAACCCATTTATATCCCCAGGGGCACCCCTGCCCCCCCGTAATCCCCCAGGCGATGGCACAGGCGAGGCCTTTGAGGAGTTCTCCATGGAGTCCAGCAGATCCTGTTTGCATTTTTGGAGGATCTAGGATTTGGGGTTTAGGATCTAGGGTTGGGGGTTAAGGGCTTAGGATCTAGGATCTAGGGTATACGATCTAGGGCTTAGGGTTCTTGACTCTGTAGGAGTACTTAGTAAAAGGGGTTATGGGGCTCATCGTTGGGGCTAGCGGGCATAGTAGCTGGACGTACTACTTCAGAAGATCATCCAAGTTGGAAGCTCAGGATCATCTTAGCTCACTTCAATAGGGATTGTATAGGGGCTACGTAGGGTGATAGTGCTTTTGCAGGCAGATAAGGTTTAGCCTACATACAACTCATTTCGAATCGTACTTACATTCCCAAATCCCAATGATAAGCCCCTGATGTCCCCTAAACCCTAAACCCCTTGAGTTATAAGTTGGGTGATACTTGCCCGAAGCTCCAAGTAGGGCAAAAGATGTTAAGGGTTACGCGGTTCGGATTTGGGGTGTAGGGCTTAAGGAGTTTCATCCAGTTGCCATACTAAGGAGACCACACTATTCACTGTGATTATATTGCGGAAAGCAAGTTCAAGGTCTTTACCCAGAGTCCAGATGATTTGGGGGTTGCGAAAGATAGGGGTTCGGGGCTTAAGGGTCCCCTCCACTGGCCGTAGTTAACCTTAAAAGGCTGAATTTAGCAAGAACTGCAGGATGTGGCATAGGGCTGGACTTACAGAACCCCCAGCGACTGGTACTAGCATGAGCAGACAGAACGTGCCCTCATGCCAGTTCGGGGGAAATCCTGTTCCACCGAGCAAAGCCCCTCCGATGGCGCCTGCCCGCTCAGGGCTCAAGGCACAAGTCATATACAAGGAGTGTATGGACATGCCTGACCCGTACATGACCCAAACCTACCTAGTGTCTAGGTTTATGGCTAGGGCTCCAAATCACCACCAAAAACCGATACCTCCCAAATAACAACCAGGAACCTACACATACCACCACTTGAAAGTTCAGGGTATACAGTTACAACCGAACTAGACCGGGACTTATATAACCCAGTTTTAACCATATCAGAGGACCTGGGTTGTGATTAAACCGAACCTCCAAATAAGTAGATCCTCAACTTGAAGCCCCGCCCTATGCCCTTCATCCACAAGTCTTCCACCCCCAACCTAAGCCCCAACACCCTCAACCGCAAGCCCAACCCCAAACCTAAGCCCCCTTAACCCGAAAAGCAATACCCCAAACCCTCAACCCCAAACCCCAGGCCCTAAGCCCTACCTGAAGCCCCCCTTAACCCGAAAACTTAAACCCTAGGCCCTACCCTAAGCCCCCTTAACCCGAAAATCTAAACCCTAAACCCTAGGCCCTAAGCCCTACCCCAAGCCCCTTAACCCGAAAACCTGACGCCCCAAATAATCTAAGCCGGGGAATCCCATCCTCAGGGATTAGGGCTTAGGGTTTTGAGTACAGAAAGCCCCAAACTCAGGGAGCTTTGTAGCCTTAGGGTTTGTACCCTTGGGTTTGGGTCCCTAAACCATGGAATATGGCCGTTAATAAGGGTATTTGGGACCCAAAACCTAGGGTTGCCAACATTAAGGGTACCCTAAACGCTAGACCCGAAACCCTAAACCCTAAACCCTACAAGGGTACAAACTTCTAGTCTTTGATCCATCTAAGGACTCTGGCCTGAGCCCTAAGAACTTCATTTCCCAGCCCCAGTCCCTCCTTGGCTCATATTACCCCAGGAAGATAAAAGGATCGGTTCAGGGTTTAGGGACTTTTAAAATACAAATAAGGAATCCCATACACCCAAAAGGCCTAAACCCTAAACCCTAAACCCACAGGGCAGAGTCCCCAGTACATGCGTGAAAGTATCAAGGATCCCTAGCACTGACCTAGCCTCTAGTCATAAAACTCAGCATGAGCAGGAGTTTAGGGTTTAGGGTTTAGGGTTTAGGGTTGGGTACTCCCCCCCCAGTAACAGTTGGATAATAATTACAATATGGTTATATATAGCCCTTGATAGGACCCTAATATAGACTGTTACTGGGGGGGGCAGTACCCAAGGTTTAGGGTTTAGGGCCCCTAGCCTCAAACCTCATGAACCATGAGGCTTTGAAGCCCGAGCCCTTTCGACGCCTTCTTGGCGGAGTCGGAAGAGCCCGTGAGGGTATCCAAAACGAGTTCCTGGCCTGTCTTCACCTCACGTTTTAGAGGGCTTAGAAGGCCTAGGGGTTATGGCTTAGGTTTGGGGCTATTTGGGGTTAGCCGCAACCCGAAACCCTTAGCTTAAGGCTTAGGGTTTAGCATGTATCATGGGTTCCCCTAGTAGGTACTCCACCCTATACTACCCCTCTCTCTCAAGGTTCCCCCATTAATCGACCATAATTAAGCTTAATAATCCCGAAATAACTTTAATTAAGGGGGAACCTAGGGGGGGTAGTATAGAGTGGGGTAGTAGAGAACCTATAATTCCCCTTAAGTAGATAAAATGTGGCTCTGGGTATTTTATATAGGGAGGGACTAGGACAAATTACATATACCATGATTATACACATTGTAGAGGGATTACGCTGCAAGCATTCCAGTTTAGGGCCTATGCTTTCGGGCGTACGATCCAGGATGTGGGCTCAGGGTGGAACAGATGACCCCAAAACCCTAAACTGCTTGGGGCGTCTGTGCGCGCTGTCTCGCGAAGCTATATTCTTCCATGTTTTGCACCGTTACATGACTGAGGCTCTTCCATGGACTTCTGCTAGTGAGCACTGCAAATAACTCAACCCCAACACCTCCACCCTAAACAAGGTCCAAGGTCTGTATGTAGACAAGATGGTCCGGAACAGTGGACAAATCATCCAAGAATTGCAGGGGATGCCTGAGGGGCGTGGGGTCTAGGGTCAACGGGGTGTAGTATGTTGGCTTCGTAATATGGAAAAGGCCTCTTTCTTGGGAAACCCTAAACCCTGAATAGAGGTTGAGGTTTAGGGGTACGTGAAGAGATGGTGAGCAACGACTTTACATGTCCGTGGAGGAGGCTTGCAGTAGTTGGGATACTAACCAGCGCTTAGGGTCTAAGGCCTAGGGTTTAGGGTTTAGGGCTTAGGATTTAGTGTTTAGGGTTTAGGGTTTAGTTTATCCGGCTTAGGGCTCAGGGTTTTAGGCGTCAGGCTATGACCTATATCCCCCTATACTTGGAGGGTCAGGGGTACATAGCAAGTAGGGTAGCAATTAGGATACATGTGATTTTTCCTACACGGGCTTTATACGTCCTCGTGACCCTCCAAGTAGCTGCAATTTCTAGATTACACGAGGGTTTCGTAATATACCTACCTAGGGTATGAATGCTGCGACTGCAAGGGGCTCATGTTGCTGAAGATGAGGCTCGCATACACAATGTTTAGGGTTTAGTCCCCCCCCCTTTCCACATGGATTAGGATTATGTAGTGATAGTTCGTGCCAATTCAGGCAAATTATGGAGGAACCTCAGAAAATAGTATAAGGGGTTCTAGTAAGGGAACCAATGAAATAAGCCCCCTCACGCACTTTGCTGTCCGGTATCTGGGGCAATTTCAAGGTCAACTGATTGGGCTTTAAACCCTAAACCCCCAAAGTTTGTTTGATCTTTCTGTACCGCGAGATGTTCAAGACGACCCACTCGACAAGCTGGACACAGAACGGGCACTGCAGAGATGACATAGGATTATAGGGGTACAACTAAGGGCATCATGAGGCCATGTGGGTGATATGGGGGCTTGATAGGGCTTAGTGCACTGAATAGTGAATTACCAATACCGGAGAATCATATGGAAAAGAAAGTGGAACATGCAACGGAAACTGTACTTACATAGAAGTTTATAGGATATATCCTAAACAAGTGCCAGTGTCATTTGAGTCTGAGGCCTGTTTGAAGATGCGACATACACCAGACTTGCACAAGGAACTCAGGACCGGCATCTACTTCCGGCAGCTCCTTCGTACGATGCCCAGAATCCCCTCTCCCTAATATCAAACCCCTTCACCCCCCTAATACGAAATACTGCTCATTGTGGTATACTATAGTATCTTGGGAATATTTAATATAAGGGGGGGGGGTGGGGGGATTTAAGCCCTAGACCCTAAACCCTATGGGTGGGGGGGAGTTTAATATTAGAGGGAGGGGATCACTCTCGACAAGTGGCACGCTCCAGCAGATGCTTCTGCTCCGTGACCTTGTTCACCACATCCTGGCCGGGGCGGGCTGGGCCAGGGTTTAGGGTTTTAGGGTTTAGGGTTTAGTTAAGGAAGCGAAGGATTGGCGCGCTCAAGGTTCAGGTCCCTTAGGGTTCAGGGTTTAGGGGTCTGGGGTTTAGGTGTTTAGGGTTTAGGGTTTAAGGCTGTAGGATTTAAGAGTTTAGGGTTTAAGGTTTTAGTAGGTTATATGGGGGTTTCCGAAGTTGGGGGTACCTTTTGGGGGATCCCCATACTAAGGATTGTGACTATAGTATTCTGGGGTCTATATTGGAGTCCCCCTATTTTGGGAAAGAACCATATGTCTTCAAAACTTTCTGACCCTTCTTGCAGAGACTCCGGAACCAAAATTCACGATATTGAGAAAACCTACACAAAACCACACATGTGTCCCCACTTCACCCTGAGCAATAGCAATCGTAACAGAGAAGCCCTATAGCCGCCCTGAAAGCCACCCGCAATTTGAGAGTCCACGACGTTGCCATAATTCTTATACAACTCCTATGTAAAAAGCTCTACAGCTCGCAAAAGCGATACGAGCTGGTATTGATACTACTTGTTTATGGAACAGTGGAATTCATGTAGGGTGCCCCGTATCGTTTTGCAGGTTCGAGCGCTATCGTTCTGGGGCATCCTTTTTTAGGGTGTCGTTTTAACATCGTTCCACTCGTGTCACTTTATAATGACGGTACATAAGCCCGCTAGCCTCAGAAGCACACAAACGATCTTGAGAACCCCTCGCCTATGGCGTATGGAGGACATCTTGCACCAAGCTAAACCCTTATATCAAGGGGACTGCAGTATTTAGGAACCCTAAATATAAAATTGTAAGAGGGCTTTGGCAACCCCTAAAATTTCGACCCTATTATAGTCACCTAATTTTGGAGATTGGGGTTACCAAAGTCTCCTTCTTAGAAGTTGTGCAGAAGTATTCTCCGTCAACAATATGTTGTGCAAAGCGTATTCATCAAAAAAATATCACCTACTTACGAAAACAAAGCACCGTGCGTATTTCGGTAACCCTAAAAATGAAAACCAACACGAAAATCATCTGTCTGACAAACACCCAAGAAGGCCGGTTTTTTCTTGCAAGAAGGTAGGAGTACTGTTTTTGGGCTGTTAAACCACGCAAGGTTCTGTGTATAAACACGCTAAAGCTTTTCTGAACACCTGCTTTACCTCACCGAAGCACCCAGTGTTGTGCTGCAATTATATTAGGCGTAGACGGTAAGCGAGAAGAAACATACGACAGCCTTACCTGCGAAGGTGATAACACAAAAAGTCTACAAACGCTAATAAAATCCTTACATGCGCAACTTGGGAGCCCTATGTAAAATACTATACCCCAAGGCGCATACAATCTTAATCTATATTGGGAGCATAGTACTCACGGACTTCAGTCGATCCGGCAGTTTCTTTGGGCCCTGGTGGCCCCATCAGTTTCGAGGCTACAGGTCTCTCCCTCGGAATTTGGCAGTGACACTGGAAAACCCCAAGCCCTAAACCCTAAACCATCAGTCCCCCTAAACCCTAAACCCTAAACTCTCTTCATTGAGTCTTTGGAGCTGGGCAGAAAGGAACTCGCTGTGTATGGGCTTCGGCCGCGGGCAGCGCGAGAACACTTTGTCTGTTGGGGACCATACTTGGGGGTTCAGGAGGACTAAGTAAGCAGTTTAGTACTGGGGATAACAGGGTTACCATATGGCTTATGGGGGTAATAGTTAGAATTGCTAAGCCCCCTGACCCTCCAAGTAGTATCCACATATAAAAAAAACGACCCGGATGCCCCTCGGTAGTCGGTTTTATGGTATCACAGGACGATAGAGAGGGTTGACTAAAAAAGGTCCATCTTTCTGAATCCAGCTTGTTTTTTGAAATAGAACTTAGGACCCCCCGAACGACAAAAATGTCTTACTGCACACTGAGTTTCCCCCCTTTAGACCCTTCATTTGGCACGCTAAATTGGGGACACCACTATCCCCCAAAAAGTTCTACTTACATGGACACATCACCCCCAACAGTTCCTAGGATCCCGCAACATTGATCCTATGGCCAGCAACAACTCCCCGAAGTTTTTCGTGCCGTGCGCAGTTCAGGGTTGAAGGCTTAGGGTTTAAGGTTTAGGGTTTAGGGTTTTGGGCTTCAGCGTCCTTATGCCACTCTTTGATCATGGTAGGTGTACTAACATATACATAGGCAAACCCAAACCAGTAAAAGTTAGCTACCCAGAGACTGGGCTATGTAGAGGCCTCAAAAATTACCCATATGAGCCCTGGACTAGATTTGTAGTATGACCCTTATAGGTCCCGCCCAAAACCCTGTATAGTCCCCTATAGGTCCCCCCCACCCTAAATTTAGTCCGTAGCTCAGATCATCCCCTTACAAGCCTTGTATTCCTTAAGTCTGCTACACCCCAAGGCCCTAGAAACCTACACCCTAAAACCAAAAATCCTAAACCCTAAGCCCTAAACCCCTAAACCCGAAGCCTGGGCCCTAAGCCCCATTCTAGTTTGCAGGGTCTCTTCCTACACCCTAAATGATTTAGTTGTTGCTGTGCACGCGAACTGCCTCCTGAGCCGAGTCGATCTTGTGGAGGAGCACCTTGTAGCGTTCGCGGCTTGATGTATAGTCCCCCTTAAGTAGATAGAATATGGCTTTGGGTATGTTATAATAAGATAGATCCCCATATACCCCATATTCTATCTACTTAAGGGGGACTATAGGTTTAGGGTTCAGGGTTTGTGGCTGAGGCTTTGCGTTTTGAGTTCCACGTTTGGGGTTCAGGTTCCTGGCACCATGGCGGAAGCAGGGCTTCCCACTGGATAGTGGTCTAGGGTTTAGGGTTTAGGGTTTAGGGTGTTGGGGCGGGGGTGTCCGGGCCGCGAACCGTGTTCTTAGGGCTTAGGCTTTAGGGTTGTGGTGGGAGCGTCACAAAAGGCAGGCCCTGGGAGCATATGTAGAGAATGTATATTAGTGGATGATGGGGGTCCATGTTTGGGACGCGCGTGTCTCGAGCAAGACAAACAAACCCTAAACCCATTACCCTATAGACATGGAGGCTCCCGAAGATTATAAAATCTGTCTGTCCCTCTTGGGAGACCTATGCCGCAGTTTGCGGCTTCCAGGTTTTGGGTTTTGGGTTTACAGGGCTTAGGGGTATGTGAAGATCCCTATGTGTGATGGAAAACCCTGGACCCGAATAATTATTGAACACTCTTCACATGCCTCACCCTGCAATTCAAAGTATGTCTTCCCTGAAATGCAGGTGTACATATGTACATATACAGACATACACAGGATGTACACACATTTGTGGGCTCTTATACGTGACACTCAAGATTTTTAGGGGGTGGGTGTGTTTAATAGCAGGTGCAGGGAATGCAGGTGCACGCATGCAAGAACAGTTCGGGCCAATCATGGCAACATCACGAGCACTGAGGCACACGGCTTCTGAGACCCCCTAAGGCCCTAAAGGACCCAAGAAATGGAGGATCAACAAAAATGGAACCCCCTATAATCCCCTAGGTTCCTCCATGTGGTAATAGGATCATTTTGTGGGGGGGTTCCATGCTTTGGATCCTTTAGGGGGTTGAGGGTTGAGGGTTTAGGGCTTGGGACTTCATAGAACACGAACGCCTTTTGAAACTCTAATCTCAGGACCGGCCGTCAGGTAGTGAAGGTCTACGCTGAGATCTTAAACCCTAGACCCCAAGTTTAATACACAGCTTCCTTTTCGGTTGACTGCTAGCTAGCGCGCGGCCTCCGTTTCCAGTAACCTAAATATGGGTTGATCTCAAAAAATGGGCTTTTTTGGGGTATATACTATATTACGGCACCTAATATCTAGGGGTACCAAAATGGGACCCTAATTTTGGGAACTACCCATATACACTCCAAGTATTAAACTCCTCAGCACTACTTAGAATAAGCAGGTCACCCAAGTCCCTCATCAACCCGAGGCCCATGACTCGGGTTAGGGTTTAGGGATTAGGGTTTAGGGATTAAGGATTAGGGTTTAGGGTTTAGCATTAGGGATTAGGGTTTAGGG
>CAJNIZ010045062.1:7143-22857 GCA_905231905.1 Symbiodinium pilosum
AGGGAAGCCTGTGCATGTGATCATGTAATTAGGTGAATGGCGCTCAGCTGCGATTTTGAATTACGTGTCTCCAGATGCCCTGGATGCCGGCTCTTTTTGGCAGGAGGTTCTGGAGGACGATGAGTAGCATGTCACTTCTTTCGCTAATAGTGACAGTACATAAGCGGCGTTGGGGTGGAGCGGCGATGGGGTGAGGGATGGCTGTTGCCCACAGGGTTGGACTGATACGCTCAAAATTGTTTCGATCATGGTCGTATGATCCTGTGGGAGCCAAATCCGGTTCACCTGCTGATTCAACCCAGTGTTCACTACAGGTGTGCACAAAAGAACGTCCGCTTATGCCTGCTTGGCTACATCCGAACTTGTGTAGTGCCTTCATTTTGGCCATCAGGTCTTGAGCTCAGATGTTGTGCCACTGGACATCAGGCTTCTGGATGTCAATGTCGCATTGCCCAGACAAGGATTCCAACAAGAATTGGGTGTGAAAGAACTTGAAATAAGCTTGAGCAGACACAGTGGCTGCAAGTAGATGCAATGAAAATTTGTGGCCCACGGTCATGCCATGCTGCCTGCAAAAGTACATATCGTTTTCTAGCTCTTTGAGGCAACGTGGGCTGATACCGTGCAAGTGGGCATGACTTGACAAAGGCTGCATGGGCAGATGGTTTTGGCTCTCGCGGTCTGCTTCCCCAGGCGTAACTGTCAGAACGGTGGTGCTGGCCTCTGTGATGGGTAGCACGTGTGTGCAGCCATGGGAAACTTGGGCAGCCTGGTCAGCCCACCACCGCCGGTTCAACACAGCCAGCCGCCGCATCACAACCATGAGCCTCCACCCTGGAGGCTTGCGCCAGGGTAATTGAGGGGTTATATAGGGATTATATGGTATATGTTGGGTTTCTACAATGTATATAGGGATAATGGACAAGACAATGGAAATTACTCTTCGGAGTCTGGGGTTAGGGGAATTGAGGAATCCCACTGGGCGGACATGGAAGCTGAATTTGTGCTTCGCCCTGCCCTGCCTGTCATTGGCTGATTCAGGCCCAATGACAAGATGTCCGCCTTGCACTTGCTTCGCTCCCGTGAGACACCGGTTGGCCTGAATCTCAGGTGTAATGGAGTAATGTAATGTAGAAGCCTGACAGTTACCAGTATCCTTCCTTCATTCTCTCTATGTACTAGTAATATAGATGCCATCCTCAGACCTATTCTTACCAAATAGGCTACGACACTCTGTGTGATAGAAGCTTGCCTGCTCCCTCCGCTCACTGCGACGTGGCTGAATCTCAGAGGACTCATGCCTGAGCTGGTCAACGCCACCATCGAACACCAGATATCAGGAGCACGTGACTGGGTTGCTTTTAAGGAACTTACGTTACGTTACCATATTGGGGATTTTTTTATAAATCGCCATGTATACCCATTATTTTGACTTAAAACTAAGTTACAATACAGGGTAAACCCTATAAATTACCGTATATATATATATACATACCCATTATGGTTACTTTGTTTGCGTTCCTTTCTGCAACCCAGGTGAGCTCACTTTGGTGCTTGCCTCTTTTGCGAGGCAGCCGCCCTAGCTTCGCACCATGCAACCACGGTACTTCCCCCGACTCAGTAACAGTAGGTAGCAGTTGGATTATGAATACGATGCTCTTACCTGCTGCCACTATATACATATATTCATAACCTCTATTATGGCTTGTTGCTATGTGAGGGCAGTACCCAGCACCCATACCCGTGTCTTCCATAAGAGGCGTGCCCTATGGCGATCGGCTGTGGTTCTCCTTTCGCAAGCACGCGACATCGTGGATATGCCAGCTTTGGGTGACAGGCTGAGTCCTGCTTGGGGTCTACTAGGAGGCGCCCTGGAGCTACCTTAGTTTAGGGCTTATAGGGCATAGATACAGGGGTACATAGGGATAATATGGGAATCATGGAAAAGAAAATGGAAACTACTATTTAGGGTTTCTGGTTTAGGGTCTACAGCCCCTCAATAAGCCCTTAATGCAACCCTCTGTACCTAACCCACTACTAACCCCAGGATCCCACAAAGTACGGCTTAGAATGCAGAAGCTTATTGATTCCAATGTATTGTGGTATCTGTTGTGGCCCCGTATTCGCGCAAATCCCCGCATGAGTTCGAGCTGAGGTGCTGCTTTGGCTGCTTGTGAGAGAGCTAGCCAATGGAAAGCTGCGGCAGCTTTGCTGGAGGCTGGAACGGGGTTGTACAGGTGATATAGGATACACGGGCTATATGATTGGGTACAGGGCTTGAATGGGGATAGAATGCAAAAGCAGACATGGAACATACCCTCTGACATCGAACCTGAGTTGATATGGAGGTTTATCGCGCTTACTTACGTAACAGATTCTATTCCAGCCCATACTGCGACAGCTGCAACTGCTCATCCTTCTTTTTTAGGTTTGCGTGTTCCGGCTTCGATACGAAGGGCCTTTGACGACGACGACGACGACGACGACGACGACGACGACGACGACGACGACGACGACGACGACGACGACGACGACGACGACGAAAAATAAGAAGAATGCTACTACGACAACTTTTAGTATTTTCATTTATATTATTATGACGTTTAATATGTCTAGTATTATTGCCATGAATAATATGACTACAGTTATTAATATCACCATTTTTACTATTGGGACCTTCTTTCATCAGCCTTTCTTGCGTAGGACTTCCAGTCCCAGCTTCTGTCCCCTGACGATGGGGCGGCAGCATCAGTACTGGCAGTGGCTTAGCTCACCCACAAATGAGCTATAGTCTAAACTCCTTAAAATGAAGGGGGTTATAAAGGGGGGATTAATTAAGGGGGATGCTAGGAGTTAAGACTATAGCTCAATGATTTGATTGGGTTGAACATCTGAGTTATGGTCCAAACTCCTTAAAAAGGGTTATATGGGGGACTATATAGGGGAGTATTATAGGGCTTATACTAGGAGTTTAGACAATGGCTCATCTGGCGTCTGGCAGGGTCGGGGTCCAATGTGGGGAGCTCTCCTGGGATCCTATGATAAAACAGGAGCTGCATTCATGAAACATGTGCAGCTTCTACCCCTCAACCCTACACTCTCGGAAACTAACGTGGAATCCCAAAACGGGCCCTATGAAGAACTAAAGTCCCTCTAAAAGGAGACTATATGGGTTTCCATGTTAGCTTGGGGGAGTGTAAATCTGCAAGTGCTTGTGAGTCAGCTAGCCGCTGGCTGATATGTGAGTTCTTGCTGAGGTCCTTACTATCTAGCATGAACATTTTTCTCCATATTGGGTAACAGGCTTTACGCTTCTTTGCAGCACCTACACCCTAAACCTTGCCAGATTCGAACCTTGCTATGCCTTCAGTGCCACACCATTTGCAACAAATCTAAGGGAGATCAAGGCTTATGAAACCCTAAACCCCAAATCCTAAACCCTAGGAGTTGATTCGCCATTATTGAAGTTATAACCTTACATATGTAGTAGTTGGAACTTAATTTTCCATTTGATGCTCCATTCTGCAGTTATAACCCTATAATTAGATATATACACACATAGCAGTTTCAATTTAATGTTCATTTGATTCCCCAGAATTGGGTTTAGCCACATGCATGAGTTTTCCGTTTCATCTGCCATGTTGTTTTCCGTGTGATTCGTCATTATTGGGGATATAGCCCTCTCTATGACTATGCATGCGTATGCATATACAGAAGTGTACATTTCATTCTTAATTTCCTTTTCCATTGAATTCTCCATGATTGGGGCTTGTATCCCTAGCCATCCAGAAGCATGTATAAACAGCCAGAATCCCAAGATGATATAGAAGTTTTTCATTTTCTTTTTCACAAAATCCCTACGTATGTATCCCTCCATAATAACCCCTAAACCGTAAACTAAACCTTAAATCCTGAACCTTAAACCCTAAACCCTAAACCACAGGCCTGGTGGCCCAGTTCGCCCATGCAGTAATGCAGACTTAAAAGGTCCGCGGGGCTTTGACAAATTCACAGGCCCTAAACGCTAGACCCCTAAACCCCTATAGTCCCCCTTAAGTAGATAGAATATGGGATATATGGGGATCTCGTTTTCATGTACCCAAACCCATATTCTATCTACATAAGAAGGACTGTAAACCCCTACCCGAAACCCGGAACCCTGAATCACAGGCCTGTGGCAAGGCAGGCCGGTGGCCCGAGGCTCGCCAGTTCTTGGCGAAGCTCATCAGGACGTCGGAGGGTCTTGCTTCACATTGAGGTATAGTCTAAACGCCTTCAACGGGGGTATATAGGGCATTATGAAGGGGAGGATTGTAGAGGTTATTAAGGAAGATGCGAGGAGCTTAGACTATAGCTCACATTGAGCTACAGACTAGAGTCAGGATTGGGGAAGATTTCCAAGGCATCCTTGCCCTAAACCCTAAACCTATCAGGATTCTAGGGTGACAGGTATATAACGGGATGTGCTACAACTTCAGTGCAGGGCCCACATGCCTTCTGCTAATCCGTGCTTTTGCGTGTGAACCCTGGTCATCCACTTGACCCACGTGAACCGTTTCCCGTCTGCTAGGACCAGGCAGCCATCCAGACAGGCATCTCATCAAGAGGAGGTGCTCTTTGCAAAGCAAATCGCGTTCGATTGAGTGAATGACGGCTCACAAGGTATCCTGAGTCTATGTGGTAGTTTCCCTGAATACGGGGACCCTAATGTACACACCAATACATGAAAATCCTTATTATGGGGACCCTCGAAAAGGTACCCCCTAGCAAAGATCACCACGTAGCTTTAGCCAGAAACCTTGAGGTGAAACTCGGGCAACCAACAGGTATCTATTAGTATAATAGTAGCAGTAATCGGGTAATCACAATATAGTAAAAATATAGCAACTACAATAGTAATTGCTGCTATTGTTTTATTGCTATATTTTTGCTATATTGTGATTACCCTGTTAGTACTACTATTATTATCGGAAAAGTATTACTATATTGTTATTTCTATATTGTGATTACTCTATAACTACTACTACTACTACTACTACTACTACTATTATTGGAAAAGATGACGTCATGTTCACCCGAGCTTTAGGAACTCTTCTATGGATCGCTGCCGAATCTGTGCACAAAAAATGATACTACCCCTGAGCACCAATACAAACCCAGTTTACTTGTGATTTTCCATTTCCTGTGCCATTCGATTCTCCATGATCCCTACATGATCCCATAAACCCAAATTCTGTACTGTATGATGCACACTGTTTGCGGGGTCAAGTCTCACAATGCCTCAAGTACCAAGCGCGAGGTCCAGAAACTGCTAAAGAGAAACTTTGAAACGACTTTCTCGGGTTGAGGGATGTGGTTTAGGGTTTAGGGCTTGGGGTTTAGGCCGTGGCCTTAGGGCTTAGGGTTTAGGGTTTAGGGAATCAAATGGAAAATAGCATGGAAAATAGAATGGACAGTTGGCTTTCCAGGGGGTGATAGTGTTACCGTTTTGCATTTTTCTGTCAAAGCTAACGTGAGGTTTCGGAGAGGTGCCCAAAGCATGAGGCTTCCAAGTAGCAGCTTGAAGAGTCCCGTGCAATCAAGATAAACGCATAAATGAAACGGAGGATATCTTGCCACGCCTGTGGTCCAGCTATTCTGATCCAAATCGTCGTTCCTATCCAGAGCAGCTGAGCACACAGATGGTAGAGTAGCTGATGACTTGACAGCAGCCGTGTTTGATAAGACGTCAGCTTTTCGCACGGCCGTGTGTGAGTGGTGTTTGTTTGTATGTGTTTGTGTGCCAGGTGTCCCCAGCGACCGAATGGTCACGAGTTGGAACAGCTGCGGTCACGGCATATGGTCAGACGCTTGAAGCTGTCCGAATAACCAGCGATGCGCCCCATATTACAAATTGAGTGGTACCTTTCTGGGGGTCCCCATAATAAGGACTATAGTGTTTGGGGTCAATATTGGGGTTCCCCTAGTTTCCCCCTATTGGGAAAACTACCATCTTGCACAGATATCTTGAGATGAGGTTGTAATCATCAGTGGCGAAGAGCGATTCAAGTCCTGGAGGCTGAGGGACATGGCGACATGCTGCCTGCAATCACATGGGGGATTGTCAAAATTATGGTCCCTTTTTTGGGTCCCTGTTATAATACGGGGCCTAATACGGGCCTCATTTAAGGGACCCCAAAAAGGGATCATTTTGACCATTTGAGCGCAATCATTCGTACCTAAAAAGGGACCAATATTTTGACAATCCCCCACATGGGGCAAAACTGTGGCACGCACCGCGGTTGCAGGACTTTCGCGCCAGCGCTTTGCAGGTGAACGCTGCTCCTTTTAATGCAGCGATGCGCCTGTCCTACGTTGAGCAGGGTGCGAGGCACGGTGATTGCCTTGTCGAACGGTTATAAATAGATGCCAGTGGTGCAGGAAAAAAGCCAGGAATCGCTGGCAGATGGCCCTGACCACAGCAGAGGATGTGAAGTTTGAGGATGCTGCACGGCGAGCACCGTGGAAACTCGTGTGTTCCAGGACCTGATGCGCATGGGTCCGGAGCCAGATTCGATCACGCTGAACACAGCGGCCTGTTCCTTTGTTCGCTCGTTCTTTTCACGCATCGGCAATTTGCAGATACGAATTGAGCTTAAACTTTGCCAGGAGTAACGGACAGACAGCAAAAGGCTTCAGCAGAGTATCTAGAATCTCGAAGATAAGTTATGATTTCACGCCTATCTCAACACACGAGACACATTGGTATTCTTCATGCGTTTGGGGCAATGGAAAATAATTTGGAAACTACTATATCATAATAGGGTATATATTGGAGTTATATAGGGATAATGGAAAATAAAACGGAAGCTACTATATTATAAAAGGGTATATTTTGGGGTTATATAGGGATAACGTTCTGAGGTCAATGCTTGTGCCTCTGCTCGCGCTTGGCAAGCTGCCGTTTCAACAATGCAAGTCAGGGCCGAAGCAACTTTGCTAATGCATGAAAGTTATGTCGTGGCTTGGGTGTGGTGTGCTCAGGCCGGACAGCGCTGGCTAGATGTGATGCCAGACTCCATAAGTTGGAGCCTCGTGATGGTTGTGGCAAATGCGACAGAAGCTGCGATGTCTGCAACCGCACAACTCAGGTTTAAATACTGCAATTTCTGCTTGCCATGCGCCCGGGTTAAGCCACAACCTGTGAGTTGGCTTCCAAGCCTCCATCGGAGGCGAGCGTGCGCAGCAGTGGGAGCACAGTCTAGCCGGGAGACCTAGATTTCGGTCAACACAGGTTAGCGTTCACTATGGGGGTTCCCACATTAGGGGTTCCTTTGTCGGGGTCCCCATAAAGAGGATTGTAGTATTTGGGGTCTATGTTGGGGCCCCCCTCTTCTATGGAAACTACCATATTGCTCGCTCAGGCCCTGTTCTATTGCGAGATGCCGCGACTGCGAATCGAGCCAACCTTGGTGTCTTTCAACAGCGCCATCAACACTTGCGCCACAGCCGGGCTATGGCAGGCAGCCAGCGTTTGCAGCACAATATCAAGTGGCGATTTTGTTGATTTCCAGCGTGACATGAGGCTTAAGGGGCTTCTGAGAAAACGTCTTGTTAGTGGTAAGACACAACATCTGCAGCAATACCGACTTTTACAAGAAAGTGCGGCGTTCAAATGAGCTCCTCGGCCGTGAAAATCCAATACACACAACATCTTAGAGGACCCTATAATCCCCATAACACCCCTATATAATCCCTACAGTTTCCATTTTATTTTCCATTATCCCTATATATACTTTTTAGGCTCGGGTTGACACACTTCAATCTGGCATGTCGTGCAATTTCGACACTGACTGCCCGGATGGAAAGATCGCCTGTATTCTGACGTACAATGGTTGCACCTTGGCAGCACAACGAGGCCGGCCAATGACTCTCACGAAGTGTGGGGTGCCGAGGTGGGCAAGATATTGCCATTAATTATGCGTTGTTGGCGACGCAGGCGTGCTGCTGAACCAAGCTTTCATGCTCAGCCACGCTATTCTTGCTGAGCTTTGCATGGTGAGGCTCCGGCCTTTTACATGTGTGCTGGCAGCTACACCGTGCCGGTGTTTGCATTCTTCGCGATATTTCAGGCAGCATCGTGTTTTCGTTGCTTGTTCTTCCCTGCCAGCAGCCGAATGATTAACAACAAGTCTTATGCCAACAGCAGGTGGTGTTGTGCATGTTGGCCCACTGTTCAGGGGCTCCTTGGAGGCATTCATGGCTATTGTCAGGGTAAGAGCGGAACGCACTCAGGTTTCTGTCGTGTGGTGTGCCATACTGGGCTATTGCGGTGCAGTTGCATACAAGGCCAGGTACTGGACCACCAGGAAGAGAACACATAGCTAGATCTTACATGGAGGTTTCCCAAATTTAGGGGTATCTCCTTGGGAGTCCCTGTAATGAGGGCTATAGTATTTGGGGGTCTATATTGGGGTACGCCTAGTTTGGGAAACTACCAAATGCTGCATGCAGATTTATCGACAAGAAAGGTTGCTGTTTCGGTGCTCCATCATTTTGGTCCAGCAGCGGGTCGAAAACATGCGGAATGCATGGCATGTTCCGTACGCACCTAGTAATAAACAGTCTCTCTTACATAATGCCATTGCATACTGGGGCTGTGGATTGCGTTTAGTCCTCCTCAACCCTGAACAACCCCCCCTCTCCCCTAATAATCAATATTCCCCCTTCATGTGTTTGTTGTTCGGGGGGTTCTTGCTAGGGAGCCCTACAATCCCTACATCTGTCCTCTTGTATCCGTGTTATATACCCTAAACCCTAAACCCCAAGCCCTAGGGAAAAAACCTATATCCCATATTCTATTTACTTATTAAGGGGGACTCTATACATAGCCCCATTATAGCCCTACATCTGGATCGGAGACCCTAAACCCTAAATCCTAAACCCTAGGGTTGCGAGAAGGGGGTTCAAACTTGCCATGGCGACGCTGATGGCCAGTAGCTCGGGGCCTCGCCCAAAGCGCCCTAAAGCTGGAGCAGATGCAAAAAAAGGCTGGCTTGTTGTTGAGGAACGTAGATTATACGTTACCATAATATGGCTATATAGGGTTTAGGGCAGCCACTCAAGTCCGGGTTGAAAAAATGGGGCATAAGTTACCAGATTATGGGGTATTATGGGTATATAGCAAAGAATGCGGTTTCTTTCCTTACAAGCTAATAACTTGAAGTAAATTCCCTGAAAGTAACCCAGAAAGGTCCACCGCGAAAGCGACCGGCGCAGCGTGCGCCTGCCAAGTCCAAGAAGGCCAAAAGCCCCAAGGCTCAGAAGCGCATGAAGCGACCTGCGGGCACTGCGGGTGCTCCCAAGAAACGGCCAGCAAAGGCAAGACAGACCCCGAAACGTGGCAAGCCAGCAAAGCAGGGGAAGGCCAAGATCCTCCCGCGCACCATGGCAGGTGTTTTCGCTGCAGTGCTACGAAGCATCGATTTGTCTGCACCTTACCGGAAAATCCTCTACGTTATGCGGGGACCGCCCGGATGTGGGAAAAGCACAGTTGCACGGAAGCTGCTTGCGAGACATCTGAAAGAGCAGGGGGTTCGGTGGAACCCATCTGGAGCATCGTCGGCTGTCTCGCCCGTGAGTCGAGCATTCGTTTGCTCCACTGACGATTTCTTCACGCAAGTAGATGACCTTGGAACAACCAAGTACACGTTTGACCCTCGGCGGCTTGGAGAGCTGCATCAGAAAAACCAAGCGCGATGCGAAGAAGCTATGTTGCTCAGCCGAACTCCGTTGTTTGTGGACAACACAAACATTGCTTTATGGGAAATGGCCTCTTATGTTGAGTTGGCGGCACGGCATGGGTACTCTGTTATGATTATTGGACCTGAAGAGCTTGGCGAGGGTGCTCTTGATCTTGCCACTCTCGTACGGCGCTGCCAGAAGCGAGCTGCCGGAGAAGAAGAGAAGGAGATCCCGCAGTCCGTGTTGGAACGTATGCTGAACAGGTATGAGGAGCTTCCAGAGGACTTGCGAGGGCAGTATTGGCCAGCCGATGCGGAGCAGCTGGAGCCTGTGCGAACTGCAAAGCGGCCGGAGCCACCACCCAGATTCCGATATGCGGGTTTGGATGTGGAGGAACAGATCTTAGATGCCATGGCCTCTGTGGAGCTTGCAGCAGAATTCTGGGAGGCGTCTGGTGCAGACATGCCACCCCAGGGCGAGCGACACCTCCTTGCTGCCCGCGGGATGAGTGTCTGGCAGGTTCCACAGCGATTGCATGTCACTGTCAACTACTTTGGCAAAGATACAGCTGGTAAAGAAGCGGCATCCAAACTTCTAGGAAGAAGCTTTGGCGTCAAAGTCACGGGCCTTGTTTTCATTTGCGGCGGCGGTCTGCTTTGTGCCACCTGCGAGTTTGATGAGCAAGATCTTGCCACACTATCTGAACTGGCAGGTGATGGCTGGCGACCGCACATCACCTTGCTCCACAGTGGAAGCTGGCGTGCCAAAAACTCAAATGATGTCTTGGAAGGGATGGAAAAGGCTATCAGGAGTTCGACTGCGGCAGCGGCAATGAAGGTAGATTCTGGTGCAGTTGAAGTGGATGAGACACAATTAGATGATGCTACTCAGACGGACACAGATGCTCAGCCACAACTAGCAGCTCCAAGCGAACCAGAAGCTCTCGAAGGCACCGTACCTGCAGAGACAGCAGGAGCAGCACCAGCAACTTCTTGCAGCTTGCTACCACAAGATTCGTCCAGAACTTCAGAAGCTGTCTTGACCACTCCCACTCCTGGCTTGCAAGTGCTACGCGGCCTTGAAGTCTGCGAGAAGACGGTGGATGTTGGCATCATGCAGTTTCCAGCTGTCGACCTTGGCCCTTGCGAGTTTCGCTTGTTCCAGTACTAGTATGTATAAGAGAGAGAAAAGGATTGCACCGACACGCGTAATCGAAATGTCTGCAGCTCATGCATTACGCTTCTGCCAGCCAGGCAAAGTGGAATAAGGATGCTCTGATGCTTCGGGCCCTGGCACTTTCCGCAGTGCTTGATGCGATAGCACTGGTCTACTATGCGCTCGGCTCGGTGGGCTTCAACATGTTAGGCCGCGCGTGCAAGTTTTGGTTTTCGATGCTGAGGCTGTGACTTCTCCATGGTTGACCACCCTGGCCCATGCTTGCGCCATTTGCATGGGTGCTGAGCCCAGACTCAGACAAGTTCCAGCGGCGCTGTCCCGCACCGCAAAGTATAAGTTGGCTTAGGACAAGTGGTTGTAGAAGTCCTCCAGCTACAGCAGTTTTTTTTTTTATCAGCTGAGCCAGAATTACCGTTCTTTGGAAGGCTGCCCACAAGCCTGATGAGATTGGAAAGAGGGAAAGGGCTTGAAGCGAGGAATCCTAAAAGCTAGAGTGCAAAAGCTTGGGTGGGAAACCGGCGCGAGGGCCACCATGGGCGCGGAGGGAGGAGCGAGGCTATGATTGGCCACTTGCGCGGCGGCTCTTAAGCTGTAATTACGGATTGCAGTAATAGTAACTACTGAGAAGAACAACCCTTCAAGCAGGTTGGTGCAAGTTCCGCTTACTTATCTTGCAACACTCAACACGCTCTGGAGAGATTGCTCGCTTGAATGCTATCTTTCTTTGCTCTGCGTGCCATAGCTTAATGCTGTGAGCCTAGCGACTTGGACTGAGGTGCACGCACGTCATACTTCCGGCCCCAGGTGGCGTCTGAAGCGCTGGTGGATGCTGCAGCTCAAGGCCACATCCATTCCTGCTGTGGGAAATCATGGCTGTGGCTGCGTTGGCAGTTAATATGAATATATTCTAATATTAATACAAATATGTATATTAATATTAATATGCATAATAATATTATTATTTTACTATTAATATTAATATTAATAGTATTAATATTAATATTCATAATATATTAATTGAATATTGATTTTAATATAGTATCACCTTAGCAGGCTGACGCCAAAGTGGGCTCCGCACGTGGGGGGATCAGCCTCGCGGATGCTGCTAAAGTCGACCCTGCCTAATCAGTGGGCAGTGCCAAGGACCACTGGGTTGCTGTTAAGGAACTTAAATTAAGTTACTGTATGGGGGAAACCCTATTATTTACTATAAAAACCCATTATGGTAACTTAATTTAAGTTCCTTAACAGCAACCCAGCAGTGCCAAGGACCAAGCAGGAGCAGGGTGAAGACGGCCGGAGAGAGCACAAACCGCCCCTGGCAGCCGCTTCCTGGATTGGTTGGCAGCAACCACCGCCATCGTCCGACCTGCTGCCGATGCCTTCTGGGCCTTCGCGGAAAGTTTGGGGAAAAACATGGACTTCAAATAACTGGAAGTTACTGCTTGCCTCAAGCCAGGCTGCCTCGGCCTGGGGGAGAACCAAAAATCCATACCTCTGTTGGCTCCACGTGGCTCCACAGACTAGAGTGTAAAGCCGCTCACGAGATCTCATGTTGTTTGATGCCCAAGAACGGAATCCTCTCGGAAATCCATAGTTGACTGGGGGTGACATGCTGCAAGACAGAACAGCGCATTGTCTTGAGTGCCTTCACTTATTGCTGCTTAATGGGGAAAGCACATGGACAAATGAAGCGGAATCTATGGTTTAGGGGAAAAAGGACTTGCCGGAGCTTAGTAGGGATTGAGGGAATACTTTATATGGGGATTGAATTTGTGAATATTATATATAGGATAACATCTACTTGTTCCCTACCAACCACCAATAAGTTCAAGACGGGAAATCTCAGAGTGCAACATTGCCGGCATGCTGTTTGCATTTTTTTGCATTTTTTGGGAAGCCATGGGGTGGCACTCGAAATTGTGGTTTAAGGGTTTAGGTTTAGCAAAATTGGCTTTTTTCTTCTGCAGCACTTCTTCAACCAACGGCCAGATGATACACACGTAGGCAGTAGGGCTTCGCCCATGCTAGATGATGGCAGATGGCAGCGTGCACCGCGGCGTGCTGCGGAGCTTCTCAGTGAAAGTTGCTGGGTTGCTGTCAAGAAACGTAAGCTAAGTCACAATAATGGGTATATATGGCCCTTATGCTTCCCCCAGTAAAGAATGTGCTATAGCCGTGTCCATTTTCCTGCACATAACCCCATTATGTACCTTATTAACCCTATTATACTATGGTAGTTTTCATATTCTTTTCCATTATTCCTTACATAATCCTGAACCCTAAGCCCTAAGCCCCAAACCCAAAACCCTCAACTCCAAACCCTATATAACCCATTATAGTAGTTTCCATTTTCTTTTCCATATTCCCCAATAGAACCCCAATATATACCTTAAGCCCTATATATCCCCATTAGAGTAGTTTCCTTTTTCTTTTCCATAATCCCCAATATAACCCCAATATTAGTGTAGCCCTAAACCCTAAACCCCTTAAACCCTAAACCCTGAACCCTTAAACCAAGGGGGACTACAGCTAACCATAAATCCCCCAACAAATAGCAACCCAGGATGGTTATGGCTTCGTCCACTGCAAGGATCTCTTTGCGCAGTTCCGCCGTACCTCGATCCCACAAGTGAGTGGGGGTTTCCCCAAACTAGGGGTACCTGGGTACCTTTAAAGGGAATTTAGGGGTATATAGGGGTTATATAGGGTTTAAGGTTTAGGATTTGGGCATTTCCCAATCTTCGAGGGACCAAACTTTTGGGGGTCCATACAGCAAGGATTAATTACAGTATTCGGGAGTCTATATTTGGGTCCCCTTATTTAGGGGACTTTCCAGCATGTTTGGGTGAAATTTAAGAGGACTACAATGCCGATGCCAAGAGCCTTGTGCATACATGACTGTTTGCAGCGTTGATGGTAAAAGCTTTTATGAAGAGTCAGTCATTCCAGCCAGCCATTGGCAAGGTGATGTCTATGTCCCGGTCTCGTTGCTTCCCGATGGTATCTCCTGTGGCGCGCGAGTCGTTTTCATGCTGGTCTAGCCCTCGGCGTTTGATGTCTCTGATTTGGCATTGATTCAGACCTGTCATGAATAGTCTTCCTATCGTATTCTCAGTACTGTTATTAGTATCACCAATACGTTCTAACTGCACTGTCATTATTGCGTTAGCATTTTTGTCCTCACGGTGTGATGATGACCCTAAAACCTGGACCCAAAATCCTGAACGCGAAGCCCTAAACCTGGAACCTGAAACCCTGGACCGCGTTTGCTGCGAGGGCTTCAGCGAGAGGGGGCAGCCGCGATGTGAGCAGCTGTGGGAGGAGGCCAGGCCAAGCCTGTTACCCAGTAAAGGAGAACCAAATTACAGGGATTATAGGGGTTATATAGGACTTATAGGGTATAGATTGGGGATATGTGGAAATGATGGAAAGGAAAATGGAAACTACTGTAATGGGTTATATAAGGTCTAGGGTTTAGGGTATGTCAACTGCTATATTGAAGCTTTTCATAGCCTGCCGGGATCCCTCCTTGGGTTTTACTGAGGGAGCCGCGCGCTTTTTTGGACGCTGTTGTGCCCCCAGGATTTGTTTAGGGAATTGTAGAGTGAGTATGGAGAACCAAATGGAAAATCGCAAGGAGCACGAAGTGGAAACTACTGACTACTACATGTTGGGATTTTAATTTGGAAAATGAAAGGGATCATGTAGGTCTTTCATATAATGCAAAAGAACATGGAAACTCCCAAGATTTTCATTTGGCCGCTTGCGGAAGATACCAATAAATATAGTAGGAACAGTATTGACCAACAAGGGACAGACTAGAAATGATGCAGCAATGGTTTATATAGTATTAAGCGCTGCAACATCTGACCAGGACACTTCTAGCATCGATGCCTTGTCCGCGCTCGACTTGCTACCTCTCGATCTGAATTTAGAGCAATGCTGCGAGGCAGAAGCCTGGAGATTCAGACCTATCACTGGTTTTCTTATTTTGTGAGTACTACATCAGAAGTGCAACGAATCTAACAGCTATGATGTTGAAAAGCTGTGGATAAGCATGATGTTGATAAGCGTCACGGGCAACATCTGTTCGGAAAGAAGGTGAAGCCGAGAGCCTGTTGCGACATGTGTCCGAAATTCTGGCAGGCACAGCGTTTCGGGGGTTACTGTCAAGAAGCTGCGGACAGAAGGGCCACAGAATCCGTCAAAAAAGCCCGCTCTGGCGGCAAAGGGTTTTCGCGCGCGCTCCCGAGGCGAATCGTTTTCATAAGTGCCACTGGCGGCATTGGTGTCAGGAAGCAGACACGTGGTCAGCAGCAACAACAGTCCTGAGCTGGCATTTGTCCTGATACGCTGGGGGGGTGGGGGGTGAGCCGCAAAACCCCTTGCCGCGACACAGGTTTTTTGCTAACGCTTGATCCCTTCCTGCGAGCATCCCCTCAATAGCAGAGCTCCAAAATACTGCGCCTGCTAGCATTTTCAGACACATGTCCCTAGAGGCTCTGCCTTTTACATTCTTTTCGAATAGATGTTAGGTAATTTTTTCTGGGTGCGCATGCGTCCTACTTTTACTGCTACTTCTACTAGTACTAGTAGTAGTAGGTCCCCGGCGGGGAAAAAACCCCCCAAGAAACAGAGACACAATGATATCATACAATGGTATCATACGTTTTCCCCACTGGGCACCAATAATATCATGATGATAATGACAGCGTGCCCCAAGTAGAAACAATAGTATCATGATGATAATGACATTGTGACTCAAATTGACACAATAATACCATGATAATTAATGACAATATAACCCAAATA
>CAJNIZ010045062.1:26793-43774 GCA_905231905.1 Symbiodinium pilosum
GCAGCAGCAGTAGTGGTGGTGGTGGTGGTGGTGGTGGTGGTGAGGCTAGTGAGTCAGTGAACAGTTACACTTGCAGTTCCTTGGGTTTTGAATGTTTGCAGGCCTGCACGAAGCTTGACGTTGAGCCTGGCTTCCGCAGCATCAACTTGGCATATCCAGGGCTTCAGCTTGTGCGGAAGCTCGCTCTAACAACTCTGCAAGCCTGTTTTAGGGAGTTAGGCTTTAGGGATTTTGGGTTTGATTATGGATTTAGGGTTTTGGGAGTTCCGATTAAGGGATTCAGGGTTCAGGGAGTGCTTGCATAAGCGCCCAGGCGGGCAAGTTGGGCTGGTACTCAAGACCCGCTGCACACAGGGTTTAGGGTTCCAGGACTTCAGGGACAAACAAGCATCAGCAAGTGATTTCCCTCAGCTGAGGAGATGTCCTCACATTTTCCTAGTCCCGAACTTCTTCAGCGGTGACGAGTGCCAGCGGCTGGTGAGGAAGGCTCTGTCCGACCGAGAGAGCATGAGACCCGCAGGTGGAGGTTCTCGAAAATTTTGAAGTTTCCCAAAATGAGGGGAACCTAATGTATAAACCCCCAAATGCTATAATCCTTATGATGGGGACCCCAAAAAGACACGCCTTATTTCGGAAGCCCCCGCATAGAATCCTCAATTGGGATCCCTAGAAATCTTTATCTCGAGGCCCCCCCCTTTTTTGAGAACCTCCATTTCAGTATGAATGGGCCAAAACTGGTCGCACTTTTAACATCTGCCATGAATAAGGTAGAGGTAGTAAAGTTGAGGGAATCTTACCTCTGGCTAGCTAGGACTGAAGGAATGGACAACAATATGGAAACCACCGTGATGGAGAATCAAATGGACAAAACAATCGAACATGAGATGCAAAATGGGGTTAGGTAGGGATCATATACCGTTTTTAAGTGGAATGGCAAACAGACCGGAAGCAACTTGTACTATTTGGGGTTCTATAGGGGCTGCTACACGTGTCCATTCCTCGATTTCTTGCTAATCAGAGGTAAGGAGTCGGGCGTTCAATTCACCCTGAACCTTAAAAAGCCCATTAGAGTAGTTTCCATTTTGCGTTCCACTATTCCTATATAACCCTTCATAGTAGGTTCCATTCTCTTTTCCATTATCGCTAAGCCCTTGGGAGTTCAATCCATGGCTTGAAGACCTACTGAGGTGTGTTCAGTCGCGATGGCCACAAGCGATCGCCTGTTCGCACCAGCTCTCAGTGCTTATGTCCTCAGGCTGAAGTACCATCGCTTATCAGGAGGATCGTTGCCCCTTGACCTGCACTCTACATTGAGAGATCCGTTCAGACTTTTGCAAGCGATGGCAACGAACTCATTCAGCGACTTGCTATGAATACAGACTTCAGTGCTCATGTTGGCGGAGGGGTAGCAAATTTGAACCACAGCTACTCAAGTAGGAGGCAATAAGGAAGGTTCTGTTAACACTTCCTGGAGCAACCATGGGCAACTGCTAAGGGCAAAAGTAAGGCTCTGCTACAGTGCACTTCGCGCCAGCTAGAAGCTTGTCAGATCATGCGATACAAGGCGCATTTGCTTTAGTGGCACAAGCATTTGCAGACGGCAGCCTATTAGTAGCTTTACAGTTGCCAGGAAGGTGATTTCTTCAAGCTGCATGGCGACTTCAGCACCTGATGCAGCACTAAGCACTTTTTTTTCTCAAATCATGCTGCAGCAGCTGGGATCCCTCGGCATCTCACAAATGGTAGTTTCCCCAAGACTGGTAGGGGAACCTCAATATAGACCCCTAGATACTACCATCCTTAAGATGGGATCCCCCAAAAGGTACGCTTGCTTTTGGGAGACCCAAGCCCTGAACCCTAACCCCTTGCCCCTAACCCCTATAATTCCTTTACACGAATTTGTGGAAACCCCCAAACGGCCCAGGTACGAGCGGAACGAGATCCAGCGCGGGTTTCATTGACAGCTCTCGGTTAGCAACGCTTTTCGTCTATTTAAACGATGTCAAGCAAGGACTGCCGCACGAGCTATGGTCTAAACTCCTCAAAGGCAGCTATATATGGGATTAGAGAGGGGATTTTTCGAGGGTAATTAAGGGGGATACCAGGGTTTAGGGCTCAAGGTATTTGGGCTGTATGGGGAGTATGTAAGGGTGTATCAGCTCTTGTCTAAACTCCTAGTATCCCCCTTAATGACCTCTTATAATCCTCCCCTCTTTAATCCCATTTAAGGAGTTGAGACTTTAGCTCACACGCCCTTGTGTAGGCTTTGAAGTACATGGTGACGGTTTGAAGGGGTTTCCGGCAGATGTGCGTGTGCGTATGTCTGAATGGTTGCTGACCGGCTGTCTGTAGCCCTAAGCCCTACCCTGAACAGGAGGCGAAACGGAGTTTCCAAATGCTTCGCCGCCTCTGACGATTTCACCACAACAAGGCAGGCCTCTGAGAAGTGCTTTTGATCGTCTGAAATGGGGGTTTCCCAAAACTAGGGGTACCTTTTTGGGAGTCCCCATAATAAGGACTATAGTATATTACGGTCTATATTGGGTCCCCCTATTTAGGGACACTACCAAATATTCGAAGTTTTTCTCCATCAATCTCTATCAAGCCCCGGGTCCATCATAGTCCTCGAACTGATGGTCTGGCGCACGGGGCTGCCTTCGGCTTAGGGTTTAGGGCATTTAGGGGGCCTGAATACGCACCTAACATTTAAAAACGGTCTATGTTTTGATGGCCAGTATACAGTATACATAACGCCAGGTGAGCCACTGTTGATGTTATGATTAGCACGACTACCCTTGGAGTATAGGGGAGGAAACAGCGTTAGTGTTTTCGTGGATTTTGGTCGGTGAGTATCTTGTACCAATAACATGGACCTAGGTTCATGGTAGACTTATGGTATAGAGTAGCTCAAATAGGCTTCAAACAATTTCTGGAAATAAATTAGGCCCTTACAGGACACAACCCCCTTAATACGAATGAAATCCCATTCCATGTCCATATTTTTTCCATTTCATTCTCGAGTATTGGGTGAAAGTATCCTTAACCCTATATAGTTCCTATATATATCCCCTATAACATTCCCAGAAGATTCCCATACAACCTCCTGCTATAATCCCTACACAACCTCTACGTCATGCCGATGCCCTTAACCCTAAACCCTAGATCCTAAACCCTAAATTCTCAACCTTAAATCCTAAACCCTAAGCCTGAAATCCAAAACCCTAAATCCTAAACCCTAAACCTGAAATCCTAAACCCTAAATCCCAAACCCTGAATCCTCAACCCCCGACCCTAAATCCTAAGCCCTGGGTGCATCCCTGAGGCTTGGCCGTGCTGCACTTCCCGGCCCGCTTGGATCGTGGCTCGGACGCGCGTCGAACGCAGCCGCTGGACTTCTCAGAGACGAGGGGCGGCTGTAGGAAGTTTAGGGTTTATTGCCATTACTTAGGGTTTGGGGGGGTGTCATTTTGGTATTCAAATTTTAGAATATATGGGCTTGAGGGTTTAAGGCTTAGTGTTGGGGCCTAGGGACAAGGGCTACGGATCATGTATTCTAGCCACTTCTGTACAACCATTTAGCTGCGCTGTTCTGGACCTTACAAGGATTTCTGGGGATTGTTTCGGGAAATGTTGCCGGCATGGTGTGGGCAGTCTCAGGTTTTGAGCTGTTATATTGTGATTACTATTCTTACTTTTATCTATTGGACATATGCCGCTGCATGCCTCCTTTTTTGGCCGTGGTTTGGTCCAAGCCTCACAAAGGGGACCCGACAACCCCAAGTGAGCTATAGTCCCAACCCCGTAAAGCCGGGTTATAGTCCCTTAAGTAGATAGAATATGGCTTTGGGTATGTTATAATAAGATCCCATATTCTATCTACTTAATGGGGACTATATAGGGGAGAATCATAGGGCTTATTAAGGGGGATGCTAGGAGTTCAGACTACTTATCGCTCATGTGATGACCTCCACCAGGAGTTGCTGGTTCCCTCTAGAAGTAGGCCTTGGAGCAGGGAATCCCTAGGATTCAGACACCTTCCGTGAGTCCGTGGTTTACTGTTTAGGGTTTAGTGGCGCCGCCTCCTGGAAAACCTAAGTGGCTAGGAACTTAAACTTGCGAAGACAAAAAGTAAGTTCATCATATTCGTTGCGTTTGTAAGGCATCAGAGCCTCCCTGCTGTGGATGAAAAGTGGATCTTTGCAACCTGGCTATGGAGTGGCTTACCTGCAAGGACTGTTACTATTATCATTACTAGTATTCTTGCTGCTAGTATTATTTCTAGCGTTACAATAAGTCTTACTCTTACTACACGTCATCCCTTTTATGCTCCGTATAGTGCCGCAGTACTCATTCTTACATTACTAGCTCTGCCGCTCGTGCTCAAGCATCTCTAAGGTGAAGAGCGCTCCAGTGACCTAACAGCTTTGCAGAAAATTGGCCGTGGCTGCTTGGATGTTTCTGATGCTTAACCTTGTTGTACGGTGAAGGCATGGTCCACAACATAATAAAGGTGCAAGTGCAGGCTTAGGTTCTTGATGTTGGCTCCAGGGCATGCCAGGCGCAATGCGGATATCAGTCTAACTTGCACTCAAACTTTGCCTACAAGGCTACACTCATGCTTGGCCGGAGTCGTATGACCCGCTCAGCGCAGACGTGATCTGAGATGAGCAGACTCGCACAGCTGGGGCAAAAGGATTGGTTTGGTTTGATGGATGTGGGCATCAAGACATCTAGTCCGCCTGAAGTAGATAGAATATGGGGTATGTGGGATTATTTGGGGATCTTATTATAACATACCCAAACCCCTGTTCTATCTACTTAAGGAGGACTACATTCTGAGCAGGTCTGCGCTTTACTCAAATTGTGTCAGCAAGCCGAAGAGTCGCTGGATGCAGGTGGCGTTGCATCTACTGGCTTCATTGTCGGACTGCCGGTTGCGCCCAGATGTTGTGAGTGCAGCGCTCAGGGGTTATGTAATGGAAAAATGGAAACCATTATAATGGGTTATATAGGGATTATGGGTCTCAGGTATTTGCACGCAACAACTCCACAGATGCAAGAGAGTGCAAGTTGCGATGGCAAGGCTGCAACTCTGTGCTGACATCCTGCGGTCGTGGCTTCGAGTGGCGGAAGGTTCTGGAGCTGCTGCGAAGGATGCAAACATCTCGTGATCCCAGGCACAATGTGCACAATCGAAGCACGAGCTGTGCCGTTCACATGCGTGGCTAGCAGGCCAGATGTTGTGTCCTTCAACACGGCTCTCTCAGCTGTTGCCAGCAGCAGATGGCTCAGATAGTCTTGGTAGCATGTCAGCCCGCGTTCCAAGGTCTAAGTCTTTGGCCTCTGTCGCCTGTCGTAATTGTTTTATTAAACTTTGGCTTCGTGCTGTACCCGCACATGCCGTTGTGGAGGGTTCCAGGGCTTGACTACAAAGAGTTTCATAATTCTGCCTGACCGCAGCTGGGCCCAAACTGAGCCCAGCCCAGCTCATCCTGTGCTTCGACGCTTCTAGATGGAGTCCACAGGGCTTTGCGGCCCCATCAAGGCAACTTTTTGGGAGCTTCACCGACAGCTCGCAGAATGCTTCACAGCGGCATTTGCCTTGGGTAATGTAGGGTATCCGTTTCATATCGAGTACACGGAGTCAGCCATCTGGAACAGGAACCAGCCAATCAGGTGTTGGCCAAGGAAAAATTGAGATAACTAGCTGCGGTACCCATCTCCATTTGCTCAACTGGGTAGAAGTAGCATTCGCTGCAGAAATTGAGAGACGTGTATGCCGTGTGTGATTTGCTGCAGGCTACGCCTCCGATGTTGCAGCTGCTCAAGGAGGTCGACAACAAGAACAGAAACTGTCGAAAGCAGGAGATGCCGTTTTGCCAGCCCTGTTTTTTGCAGCGCTTGCACTTGACATTGAAGCTTGATGGAGGAGACGCGGTCACTTCCCTTCAGTTCAAGTTTGAGCAACATTTGCAGACCCCTGCGATCACGAATGAGAGGTGCCAGGGCCGATGTGCTTATAGTTCCCCTTAAGTAGATAGAATATGGGGTATATGGGGATCTTATTTTAATATCCTAAGCGATATTCTACCTACTTAAGGTGGATTATATACTCTGAAATTGGTAGAGGCATGCAGTGTGACAAGCTGGCCGTTTGCCTAGTCGGGGTTGCCATTTTGCAGTAGTGCCAGCTGTAGTAACTTTGATTTTGATGCCCCAGCAGACATGGTAGCTAGAACAACAGGGTATATGTAGGGGATATATTGGGGATAATGGAAAAGAGAATGGAAACTGCCATATTATAGTAGGGATATATATATATATGTATGTAACAGGGCCTGGATCTGAGCGTGAGTCATCTGGTAATGCTGAGTATACCATTGTGATATTGCTTAGAACCCAACACCAAAGGGAAGAGAGCCCCCTAAGAATAGGGATATACCCTTGCTCGGCACCAACTCCAACTCTATGTAACCCTATATAGCGCATTAGAGCAGTTTCCATTTTCTTTTCCAGCATTCCTGATATAAACCGCTATATAGAGCCTGTATAATCCCTAGTTTCCATTTTCTTTTCCATTATCCCTACATAATCCCTATATATTATAGTAGTTTCTATTTTCTTTTCCATTATCCCTATAACCCTAAACCCTAATCCCTAAACCCTAAACCCCTATATACTATAATCCCTATAGGCGGCTTAGCAACCACTCCATTATCTCCATCGATCCGCTCGGGGCACGAAGTGAGCGGGCCATGGTCTTGGATCCGACCCGCAGTGAGCGGCTAAGTGCCAAAGACCGCATTGAGACAGTCAGGGGCAGGAGCCCTTCAGCCATGATGAGCTCATTGTAGGTTGACGTGTGGCAGTGTTGGCTTGCTCAAGTCTCAGCGGTCTGCAGGAGAAAGCAGACAATGAAAATTCTCGGAAAAGTGCAGGGCGTGGATGTGCCAGATGAGGGCAGCAGCGCACACATCAATCTGAAGCTGCACGAATGTGCCTCAGCTTGCCGAAGCAAGCTGGAGTTTGCTTGAGCTTGCCGACTGTCCCGTGCACGCCATCTCAGGCTGGGATGCAAACAAGCTTCAGAAGAAGGTTCCCGGAGGGAACAGGCGACTGTCTCAAGACTGTGGTGCTACTAGAGATATGCTTCCAGCACTGCACCTCGTCATGCAGAAAGCAATCAGAGCACTGGCCACCTTGCCGGGTTCCGTTTTCCTCCTGATGTATTAATCAGGGGACTCAAAAGGTGGGATGAAGGTAGGTGGGTTAAAGGATCCTTAGTAATATTGGGGCTTATTTCCTATACCCCACCTTTGAGAGCCTTCTGAATTAAGTCAGGGACAAGCCTACTGGAAGCGGTGAGGATTCCGCGCAGAGGACAGGCCAGTCGTGCATCCGATGCAGGTTCACTTGCACGCAGCAATGATGAACAAGCAACTGTTACTGGTACATGCCGGTGCACAGGAGTTATGTGTTCCATCCAGCCGGAATGTTCAGAACTGTTTGGAATATGATTACAGCCTTGTGCGTCCTGTATGATCTTATCGTCATTCCGCTGTATGCCTTCGACCTGCCGAACAGTGCCCCCTTGATTGTCTTTGGATGGATCATCATGCTGTTTTGGAATTTGGACTTGGTCGTTTCCTTCCTGACGGGCTTTTACGATGAGGGAGCGCTCATTCTATCACCTGCTCGAATTGCTGTCCACTATGCCGCTTGGTTAACATTTGGGTTCCCCCCCTTGAACTTTCGTCCAGAGGGACCGGATGGCCGCAGCAGCCAAGGTAAGAACTTGGCTTCTTTTTGACATCAGCTTAATCTCGTTGGACTGGGTATTGGCTGGAATGGACATGACGGAGTCAGGGGAAGAACAGGCAGCGTGGTCGCGCACCTTGCGCATGCTCCGCTTCCTCAGATTGATACGTATGCTGAGATGGATTAAGCTGCGGCAAGCAAACGAAGCTCTGCAAGACCTTCTTCACTCACAGGCGGGGTTCCTTCGTAAACTTGGACATGCAATGCACAGAATATCCCCCTATTATAGTGTGCACGAGGCAGAAACCGCTCGCAAGCACAAAGCTTCATATGGTAGTTTCCCAAAATAAGGAGACCCCAATATAGACCCCAAAATACTATAGTCCTTACTATAGTGATCCCCAAAAAGGTATCCCTAATTTTGGGAACTACCCATATGCATGTGGCATGCGGTCTGGTCAAGTCTCAACAACAGTCTGGGCACAAAGGTATCGCTGCAAGCGGCTTCGCACGGGCAGCAAAACAAACTGCTTGCAAATGGCATCAACTGGTATGCGGGGTTATATAGGGTATAGATTGGGTATATATCCAGATATATTGGAGATATATTGGGATAATGGAAAAATGGAAACTACTATAATACAATAGGGTATATGCTCTTGAGTACTAAGCCCACTGGTCTGGGTGCTGCCGGTGCCGCCGCCGCCACCGCTGCTGTTGGTGCTGGTGTCGGTGCTCGCCGCGGCGCAGCGGTGGTGCTGGCAGTGGGGGGTAGTGCTTGGGATTTGTTGATGGTGGCCTTGGTGATTGCTGATGCTGGTGCTGGTGGTATTTTTTCCACTGCTGCGGCCGCTGCTGCGTTGCTGTATATGGGTTGTTACCTGTTGCATGTGCCTCCAGAGGAGGAGGAATTTTCAGTGAACGCCAATTCTGCTTGTGTCCAATGCTGAGCTCGTCATGATGAATTTAAAGGGTCTTGGCTCCGGACTCAGGGACAGAGTTAGAGGGTTCCCAGAAACGTTGCAGCTCCACGGCACTCAAATTCCTGCAGTCATACTGAAAGAGCTGCCCCGCCTTTGGTGTCCCAATATGCGCTATAGTCTAAACTCCAATCCCCTCTATAGTTCCCTAGATATAGTCCCCCTTAAGTAGATAGAATGAGGCTTGGGGTATATTATACCAAGATTCCCATATACCCCATATTCTATCTACTTAAGGAAGACTATAACCCCATGTAAGGAGTTTAGACTACAGCTCATATGGATGCCAAGAGTTGCTTCGCAGGTTATGAGCTTGTACTACGGCTTGGCGAGCAGTATCGCGCATCTCATGGTTCTGAACCACTTAATCGCTTGTGCATGGTTTGCGGTGCATCACCTTGCTTCGGACAATTGGGTGATCGCCAGCCAGATAAAAGAGAGCGAGATCATACATCAGTACCTTGTGTGTCTCAACTGGGTGACTGGGGTTGATTTAAACATTGGCTTTGCTTTGTGAACTTCCAGTTCGATCCCTTTTCAACTTGCAGGATTTTTTCGATTTTTGTTGAGTAGCCCCTAAACCCTAAACCCTAATCCGGCCTAGGCCTTTGCTCAACTTGGAGTGGGTTCCAGTAATGCCAAGCCCGTCAACAGCCTGGAGTTTGCCTTTTGCATCATCATTGCTTTCCGATCCTGGGTTGCTGTTCAGGAACTTAAATTAAGTTACCATATTGGGGAAACCATATTACTTTCTATATATACCTATTATGGTCACTCAGTTCAAGTTCCTTAACAGCAACCCAGGATCGCTCATTACAAGCTCTACCTTGATCAGCACAGTCAGCAACTTGATGGCCGGCTTGAGCAAGATCAAGGACCGGATTTAAATTAAGAATATAGGGACTATATAGGGCTACAGGGATTATATGTAGGGGTATTGTAGGGATTACATAGGGTTTAGGGTTCAAGAACTTAAATTAAGTTAGCATAATACCCCCCCAGTAATGGAGAATCACATGGAAAAGAACATGGACAATGAAATGGAAACTGGGGAAATATAGGGGCTTAAGTAACTTAAATTAAGTTACCATGGTGGGTATATACATGGTAATTAATAGGGTTTCCCCAATATAGTAATTTAATTTAAGTTCCTTACCAGCAACCCAGAGGAGGATGAGACCAACGAGTTTCGATTGTTGCGGGCCTACCTCGCAGCAAATGAAATCCCACAGCAGCTCACGCAGAAGGTTACACAGCTCCTGGGATATCCCTTGGAATAATTCTAGGCTTTAGGATTTGGGGGGTTTGGGGTTTAGGGCTTAATGATTAGGGACCCTAATTCCTACATAATCTTATACAGCCCTAGAAATAATCCGTAGAGGACCCCTAAGCCTACCGTAGTTGAAAATCAGTGTAATCCCAGTTTCCATGCTATTTTCTATTTTCCGTTCCACTCGATTCTCCATCATTGGGCCCTATATCCCCATATATATGGCCCTACAATCCTTATGATACCTACATAACCATCCATTATTGGGGGGTTTTATAGGGTTTAGGGCCCTCAGCCCTAAGCCCTATATGGCTCTAAACCCGTCAACTCTAAACCCCACGCCCTAAATCCTAAACCTTTAAATCCATCTTTGGAGCAAAGGCGCCCTAAACCCTAAACCCAGGTTCCTGCAGTTTCAATATGCTTTACGGCAAGAAGCGAGGCAGGGAATCAACAGAGCCAGGGTGTAGGGTGTAGAGTTTACTGGGTTGCTGCTAAAGAACTTGAATTAGGAATATAGGGACTATATGGGGCTATACGGACTATATAGGGTTATTATAGGGATTATATAGGGTTTAGGGTTAAGTTATTATAATACCACCCAGTAATGAGAATACAAGGACTATATAGGGCCATAGGGGCTATATAGGGTTATTGCAGGGATTACATAGGGTTTAGGGTTAAGGAACTTAGATTAAGTTGGCATAATACACCCCCGGTAATGGAGAATCAAATGGAACAGAACATGGAATATGAAATGGAAACTGGGGAAATATAGGGGTTTGAGGAACTTAGAATAGGTTACCGTGCTGGGTACATACAGTAATTAATGTGGTTTCCCCAATGTCGTAATGACTTAGATTAGGTTCCTTAACAGCAACCCAGTTTAGGGTTTAGGCGTGGAGAGTTGCACCTGCTGCAAAGAAAGGGTTTAGGATGTAGGGTTTAGGGTTTGGGTTTGGGGTTTCATTGGCCATGAAGCTAAAAGCATGTCTTGCAGGTCAGCAGATATGCAGGTGCCCTTGCTCGAGATGCTCTCACAGCAGCTGCAGGGAGAGCTTCAATTCGCTCGATATCAGAGATCGCTTTGCAAGCTGAAATTCATTGAGGACCTGATTGACGACCCAGACCTACAAACTTTGCAGGTCCTGCACCGCTTGGCCATGACTGCATTGAACAATACAATTGTGGCAGCAAAGGATGTGATCTTTCTTTGTGGCAGCCAGGCAGTGGCTGCGTCATTGAAGCTGAGTGGAGCTTTGACATATTTCCATGAGGATGGGACGAAAACGATTGATTCATCCACTTGGGTGGCAGAGGTTTGCCTTTGGACGCCATGGATTTTCATGGGTGACCTGGTTGCTGATGATGTGACGCGCTTGGCCCTGCTGGATGCTGAAAGTTTTTGCGGAATCCTTTCGCAGAACTGGCAAACCCAATACGCCGCCCACCGATACGCAAAGGACTTCCTGGATCCTCGCCAGCACAAGTTTAATGTGGTAGTGCATAAATAGGGATTCCAAGACAGACCCCACAATCATCCTTATTATAGATACCCGCATGTATTCTTGGAACATGGGTTTCAATCTTTTTGCGGAAGCTTGTCCCCAAAGATCTGGACTGCAGGAAGCACTGAAGAAGCAGGAGAGCTGGCTAGACGTGCTGGAGCGGGAGGATGACAGCGAATTTGCCAGCGTCGACGGGAGCAAGACAAGCGCCCCCAGGGCGGTGAAGATGCAATGCTGCGCCTTGGCACCTAAGGCTGAGGTCCTTTTCATGTTGCCTTGTTTTTGCGCGTAGGCTTGATTACACCCCTATATAACCCCAAATTATACCCTTATGTAACCCTATATTATAACCCTATATAGCCCTATACTATGCCCTGATATAACCCGGTTTGTAGAGGGGCTTGCTTCCAATCATGTCTCCAAGGTCCGCGAATGCTCGGTGGAAGGAAGCAGCTTTCACAGGTGGTAGCATCGACCCCTCCCGCACAATCTTCTGGTGTTCTTCGTTGATTGTATAGTCACCCTCAAGTAGATAGAAGATACCCTAAACCCTAAACCCTAAACCGATATATGGGGATCTTATTATAATATACGCAAGTCCAGGGATTGTGTGCTAAGGGCACTACATGCCAGGGGTCATTGTTTCACTGATTTCAGAATGGGAGCTAAAGCTGTGGAACAATTTGGGAACCTTGGGATTACTATACTAGTATTATTGTTACTATAACTATAACTATTACTATAACTATTACTATAACTATTACTATAACTATTGCTATTACTATTATTCATACTACTATTATTACAGCTCCTACTTAGAGCCACCGAATCGGAGCAAACTCTGATGTTGGCGAAGCCACTTAGGGCGATGCTCGCGTGGGTTGAACCCGCTCTCTCAACCCGCCGGCTACGAATGTGTGAGCTATAGTCTAAAGCCCTATAGGGTGATTAAGGCGGATACTAGGAGTTTAGGCTATAGCTCATGTGCTGCGCAGAACTTGGTCAGTCTCTGCGGTCGCCTTCAGGCACCAGCAGTCAGCCTGGCCTTTGTTGGAATCCAAGTTTTATCCCCCTCGTGTTGGCTATGATCTGTCAATGTCCGTGTTGGGGAGCAAAGCGGACCGACGCAGCCAGGGTCCGACGCACGAAGGTGGTGGGTGCCTGGCGTAGCCGTTTACAGTCGTTTGGCAATGCTTTCGTCAAACTCTAGCAAGACAAGGCGGAGCAAGCACCACTCGGGCCCTGGAAGCAGGACCCAAAGTACCTTCCCATAGCTGACCCAATTTTCATGGCGCATTGTCTTGAAATAAAAAGCTTCAGAGCCCCCTTTACCAAGGCAACAGCTAAATCTTTTCACTGCTTGATGATGCATTGCAGCTGAAATCTTGAAAAAATGGAAATGGAAACACCTAGTAGAATATACTGTAGTAGTTTCCATGTTCTTTTCCAGTATCCATATCTACAGTAACCCCTATAGAAATCTTGAGAAAATGGCCGCTGCATACAGCTCAAAGCTTAGATTTCGAGCTCGTGGCTCGAAGCCATGGACTCAGATACTGGGCTGCTGTTAAGAAATTTCATTTAAGTTATCATAATATGGGTTTTAATATGGGTATATGGGATTTAGGGTTTAGATAGGTTTTGATATGGGTATATGGGATCTAGGGTTTAGATAAGTTATCAGAATAGGGGTATATAGTAAAAAGTCTCCTTGTTGTAGTAACTTAACTTAAGTTCCTTCACAGCAACCCAGGATACAGTCTTGCCTCCCAGAGTGCCAAGCTTGGTTCCTAGCCCGTCTATGGCCGGTTTGACCGGTCTGAAGAGCAATTTTTGGGAGCTGCACAGACAGCTCGCAGAATGCTTCTTCTCCTGCCAATGTACCTGTTCATGTCTTGGATTCTATAGTATATATTGGGGTTATATAGGGATAATGGAAAATAAAATGGAAGCTACTATAGTATATTGGGGGTTATATAGGTGTATTTAGGACCATATATTGGGGTTATATAGGGATAATGGAAAATAGAATGGAAGCTGCTATACTATGATAGGGTTATATGAGCTGTAGTCTAAACTCCTAGTATCCCCCTTAATATCCCCTAAAGTAGTCCCCTATATAATCCCCTATATAACCCCCCTTTAAGGAGCCTAGACTATGACTCATATGGAAGTCGGAAGTTCTTGGGATCTCAGGTTACATGGCTGACATGGCCCTCTCGGAAGCTCCCGACCTTGGCTACAGTGTGAGCCCGACTATTGAGAACCATCTGCAACCTCCATACTCAAGGCCGGGTCCCTACCTAGACCCCCCCAGGTACCCTAAAATAGGGTCTATGTAGCTTCTATTTGGGGGTACTTAGGGTCTATAGAGGGTACTTGGGGGGTCTAGGTAGTACTGAGAATAGAACAACTTGATTCTGCTGGCTTCATGAAACTGACTGAGGAAGCAAAGTCAGAGCATGAGCCGCGCATCCGACTCGCAGACGAATGCGCAGTCAAGAAGGCAGAGTGGACTACCCGGAAGGCGGGCCGGGACAATTCTGCAAGTCTGGAAGTCTGCCATCGACGTATTCCAACTGTAGTGCGGTTACGAGTAAATATACCCTAATGATACATGATGAGCATGTGTTGTCACTCTGCCATATCCGGCAAGGCGAGACAAGTCACTGAAGACGCTTCTCCAAGTGCAAGGTGGGAGTTCCTAAAATTAGGGGTACCTTTTTGGGGGTCCCTACAATAAGGACTATAGTATTTGGGGGTCTATATTGGGGTCCCCCTGCTCTAAACCCCAAACCCTAAACATCCCTAAACCCTAAAACCCAACCCTAAATCCTAAAACCGAAGCCCTATATAGTAGTTGCCATTTTCTTTACCATGGTCCCAAACTAGCCCTAGTATTAACCCAATAGGTTAAACCCATTTAGGGAAAATAGCAGGTCAACCCTTATCCTTGACATCCAGCGTGGGGGCCAGCGGTATTGAGCTGAAGCCGCACGAGTGTCTGGACTGCTGTTCAGTATATAGCGGTTATGTTGGGGTAAATGGAAAAGAAAATGGAAATGACTATGCAGGAACTTCAATTAAGTTACCATTATACGGGTGTATGGCAAATTATAAGGTTTCCTTATTAGCAGCAATCCAGGTGTTGGATATCTTCGAATGCGAAGCCCCAAGGGCCCATGGTTCGGGCAAAAGTCTCCGAGGAGCGTGAGCGACAGTACACCAGGTCAAGACGTGAGAGCCACGGCTGCTCTGTGTGCTTGACTTTGGGTACTGCCCCCACTCTGTAACACTTGGATAATATTTGTAAAATAGTTATGTATAGCCCTTGATATGAGCCCTTAATATAGACTGTCACAGGGTGGGGGCAGTCCTTAACTTGAATTTTGCAGTGGAGCCATGCAACTTTAGAGCCGCAACCACAAGGGGACCAGAGATCAGCATTGAAAGCATGGCTAACGAAACCCTAGACTAGGCCCTAGACCCTTAAACCCTAAAACCCTACGCCCTGGCTATCTGAGGATGCACAGTGGCGAGGCGCCAACAACAGAGGAGGCAGCTTCGCCCGTTGTAAGGACAGGGCCACCTTCAAATCGACCCCCAAGTCTTTTCTTCAATGTTTGTCTTGATCAGACCAGCTCTGTTTGCAGAGGAGGTGCGTGCTACATCCCGGTGGGACATGGCGCACTTTCTGGAACCTGCTGGTCGCCATGTGTATCTTCTACGATCTGCTGGTTATCCCCCTGTACGCCTTCGAACTTCCTTCGAGCGTCTTTCTTGCAGCAGCAGGGTGGTACATACAGTTGTTCTGGAATGTGGACTTTGTGCTCTCCTTCCTGACTGGCTTCTATGATGAAGGCACGCTTGTCTTAGCGCATTCTCGCATAGCTTGTCATTACGCAAAGACTTGGATGCTTTTTGATATATCATTGATTGCAATGGACTGGACCTTTGTCGTGGTGGACACAGTGGACGCCGCCGAAGCACAGTCATTGCAATGGTCGCGCAGCCTGCGCATGCTACGTTTTCTGCGCTTGGTGCGCATGTTGCGGTGGGTGAAGCTCCGGCGAGTGCATGAAGTCTTTCAGGAGTACTTCCATTCCCAGGCAAGAAGGAGCAAAAGTGGAGATTTTGTTTTAACATCTTGCCTTCTCGGCCTGCACAAAAAAAATGCGCCAAAGGCCGCCAGCTTGTACTACGGCCTTGCCAGCAGCATCGCCCACCTCATGGTGCTGAACCACTTAATTGCATGCGGGTGGTTTGGGGTCAGTCGCCTCAGTGATTACAACTGGGCCGTGGATAGCCAAATCGAGAATGACCCAATCGGGCATCAGTACCTTGCCGCAAGGTTTTAGAGATTAGCATGTAGGCATTGTCTAGGCTTGAGCGCGCTGCGGAGAGACAACTTTACTTGATCCTTGCGTTGTACCTCCCCCCTATATAACCCCTCTATTCCCTTTATATACACCTTATATAACCCCATATAACCCCTATATAGCCCCTATATCCCTGGGGCTACCGCAGGTACCTTGTTTGTCTGAATTGGGCCTTTGCTCAGCTCGGAGTCGGCAGCAGTTCGGCCAAGCCTACAAACAGCGTCGAGTTTGGCTTCTGTATCCTGATCACCTTCCGCTCTTTGATTACATCCTCTACCCTAATTTCCACAGTCAGTAACTTGATGGCAGGACTAAGCAAGATCAAGGAGGATGAGAACACAGAGTTCCGCCTCCTTCGCTGCTACCTGTCCCACAACGAAATTCAACCGGAATTGGGGCAGAAGGTCACGCAGTTTCTGCAGCACCAATACACGCTTCGGCAGGAAGCAAGGTGCGGGCATCTTTCCATGAGTAGTCAGTTAGAGATGGGTGACATAGATCTTCCACTGGGTGCTAGAGATTGTTCTGGCTGCATTTTTGAGAAATGGACTCATGCGCTGCTGCCATTGAGAGATTGAGGTCTGCCGACATGGAGGTGCCCTTGCTCGAGCTGCTTTCGCACCAGTTGAGGGGAGAGCTCCAGTTTGCCCGGCACCGGAAGTCCTTGGGCAAGCTGGCATTGATTGACGAGATGATCGAGGGTGAAGACTTGCAGACATTACACGTGCTCCACCGCTTGGCCATGACAGCTTTGAGTAACGCTTCAGTAGCAAGCAAAGACATGATCTTCTTCAGTGGAACCAGGGCTGCCCATGCATATCTCAAGTTGAGCGGCGACCTCACATACTTTACCGACAACTTGGAGGTGTCCATGGACGACAATGGTTGGATTGCGGAAATCTGCCTGTGGACGCCATGGGCCTGCACCTTACTTGTAGGATTCCCTGGCACTTGTTATTTAAGGGCTGCCGCCGCTGCCGCCGACCCCGCAAAGGGGCGGCTGCAGCACAGGGGCAAATTGAGGGGTCCTCCCGGGAGTACTGTAACACATTAGATTTCTGTCAGGTAGGAAGTAAGGCTAGGGGG
>CAJNIZ010045063.1:0-12245 GCA_905231905.1 Symbiodinium pilosum
CCGACCCCCCCTAGCAAGACTACTTCAAAGGCGATGTCTCCTATGCTTTAGAATTCCTGTTCAAAAAAAATCCGACCTTTTGAGGACGTCTCGAGCGAGAGCGCGATTTGTAAGCCAACATGAGCGGTCCAAAATGTTTGCGCCACGGAAGAGCACGCTGCGGGTGCTGGGCGACACACTTAAAAACTAGAACCCCGCAATGAATCTGGGGAATAATAGTGGTACTACCTGTACTAGTTGTAACAGTAATACTAAAGCTAATGATGCTAAAAACTGTAGCAATAAACATAATGGCAGGTAATTGATATCGAATGAAAGCCTGCGTAGACCGCAGCTGAATGACAGGGTTTGTAGCGTGGTCTTTCTGGCTTGGGGTCGGTAAGGATGACAGGACCGGATAAAGGGTCCGAGATCTGAGGTAGTTAGGGTGTTTGCCATAGAGGAATGTACTTAGCGGGCACGGTAGACACTCTAAAGCCTAGAACCTCAGATGGAGGGTTACAGATATAGACTCTAATTGCTAATCGTTCGGCCTTGACTTTTCGCTGGGAGGGTTTTGGATTTAGGGTTTTGGATTTCGGGTTTATGATTTAGGGTTTAGGGTTTAGTGCCTTACATTATGGCGACGAATCTGCCCATTCAGTACATATTGGCTGGCAGCTTGTGTGCACGAACTTACGTACCGGTGACAACTTCCGCAGAGTTGTCCATCAGCTCGGGGAGTGTAGGAATGAACAGGAAAATGGAAAACGACTATAATGCAGTGGACTTTATGGGGGCTACTATGGGGATCCATGGTTTTAGGAATAACCAGTCAAAGCAACCCTTTTTTGAACTGCCCATACTCATGACGCGCTTTGGCTGTCCTTGTCACGCGCTTTGCGCAGACTCGGAGGAAGGCATGGCAAAAGATCGAATGCTAGCAGATCTCGCCAGCACAGGAATGCGTGGCTTATCCTATGATCCCCACTGTTCCCACCCGACCCAGCTATGCTTTCAGATTAAACAGATATCGCTTTTCGAGGGCCAATGAGTGCTCCCTTGGTGGTGTCCGTGGGCGCAGTAGGGCATTCTATGATTTTGTGGCTGCCCGGCGCTTTCCTTTCGGGCAAAAATCTTCATGTACTACTGGTGAACAAGCTAGTCTGCATGATGAGGATGGTACCAGACCTAAATTCTAACCCTGGTTTTGGGCTTAGCAACCCTAAGCTATGAGAAACGTGTTGCATGGGGACTGCAGTCCGGAAGGTGAAGAGTAAACTTGACTTTCTCTGGTTGGGACGGGAAGGAAGGCATGGGGGACCCCTAAACCTAAACCCTAAAGCCTGAACCCTAAACCGCAGGATTTTGACAACTGGGATGCTTTCCTCCGCTCTCACCCCCATATTCATGTCTATATATGCATGCAAGTAATTGTGCAGGTATGGCTTCAGGATACCCTCCACCAGTTCAACACACGATGGGTCTGGCATTCTGACTAAGTTAGGCCGTTGTGTTGCCTAAGATGATGCACAAGTTCTACTACGTGTTCGCACCTCCTTCCTCCCCCTCCTGCAGCTTCTCCATGAAAATGCAATCAGGAACCAAACAACCTTACCCATCTGCAACTTCTGGTTGCCAGTTCTTACGTAAAGCTCTGAAATGCTTCGAATCCTCATGTGGGCTATGAATGCAAAAAGGACTGCTGCAGTTCCCTGATGTGTTTAAATCTAATTTGAAAACGTTCCATAACGGCAGTTCGAATTCGGGCAACGCTCTTTTCCTTCTGGGTTCTCTTATAACCACACCCGATATTACCCCCCCCTTAAAACTTCCCGTTAATGAACATTGATTAGCCCTGAAAAAAAGCTTACTTCAGGGGGAACCTTGGGGAGAAGTACAGACGGGGTGCTTACATAACCCACAATGTCCCATGCTTCAGTCCCTACCCAAAAACCCTAAATTCCTACACCCTAAGCCTACTTAAGCCCTAAACACGAGCAGTCAAAGCCCTGGCCTCAAGCCATAGGCCCTGCTACACCCACCCAAAGGGTGTAACCTTTGCCCAGGGAGAGCGGTACTTTAAAACATCCAGCCATTTGCCTCTAAAACGATGTGTCCTAACCAGTACTCAGCGGTCAAGGGTTTAGGGCTTAGGGCCAGAAGAAGAACAACCTAGACATTTTTGATTCCGTTATTTTGTCTCCTACTCCCGGTGCCAACGCTCTGAATCCCTATAAGCCCTACATACTCGTGTACTCTTCAGAATACGTCCGCACAAAAATTCCTGCAAAACGTTTCCCTTCCTTCCTGCTGCGTACCAGGAGAACTCAGGGTTCTTTGGACCCCGAATAATTCAGGACTAGCCTGCTTGTAACTCGTGGACTTTGTAGTTCGTCGTGCCTCTACTGGGTTGCTGTTGAGGAATTCAAATCGAGTTACGAACAAAAAAGAGGGGAAACCCTTTGGTTTACCGTACACTCATATTATCGTACATTAAATGCTAAACCCTAAATACCCATACATACCCATACTATGGTAACTTAAGTTAAGTTCCTTAACGGCAACCCAGTACCCTAAACCCTAAACCCTAAACCCCAAACCCTAAACCACACTTCCTTCAGGTCTTGGCCAACCAAGACTGCAGGCCTTCGGCAGGAAATCCAAGGCTTCAGAGTGGGGCTCGAGGGTTTCCGTCGGGGCTCAGGGTTTAGAGTTTAGGGTTGAAGATTTAGGGTTTAGGGTTGAAGGCTTAAGGTTTCGGGTATTGGGTTTTGGGTTCAAGGTTTAGGGGTTTTGGGTTCAGGATTCAGGGATTAGGGTTTATGGCTTAGGGCTTCTTTTGTAAGACCCTTGGTGAGATTTTGTGCTTGCTTGGCGGAGTATGGTAATTCTCGCCACCTGAAACATGATGAGTGCTCCCACCTCAAAAAAAAACATATCCCAGGTATGGTAGAGGCGAGGTATTGGACTAATACTCATCGTTGGGGGTGGGGCTAGGAGGATTTTGTTTTGGTAACTGGCGCACCCGCTACGTGTTGTACTGCGTGGGCTTACCAAGGCATTTCGGAAGATTTTGATCCACCCCTGATATTTCCACCATATAAATGTCAATATACTAATTTCTAGAATCCATGTATGAGGAGCCCCCAAAAGAATTCCAAGATTTGTTGAAGCCTCAAGTTGTATGGCATCAAGATGCCAAGCAGTTTGCAGGCTACCAGGTGCTTGTTCTCCCGCTGAAGGCTGGTAAAAGTACTTAGTCGAGGACTGTGAGAGCTGTACACAACTTCTAACATGGAGGCTCATGCAATCCAGCTTCCTTGCAGAAGGACAGCACACCCTCTAGGGCTTCTTTCGTGCTTCCATGCCAGTTTGAGGGATGTACAGTTTTGTCCACCTTATATGAGCCATAGTCTAAACTCCGAGTATCCCCCTTAATAACCCTATAGTCGTCCTCTATATACTCCCGTATATGACCTCCTTCAAGGAATTTAGACTATATCTCATATGCCCCCAAGCATGGTAATAGTTATCATCAGAGTCCGATAGAGTCCCACATGATGCTTGTTCCGAAACGTTAAACCTTAAACTTCGGTCCCTGATTCCGCGCAAAGCACTAACGAGTTGAATAGGCTTTAGAAGCCTTAGGCTTCTACTTCCTGGAAGACACTCAGTGTTTGGGCCGGGTCGCGGCGACAGGGTGGATAGGATTGTGGAGAGGCCCTTCGGGAGTTATGAGCCGGCCTATACCCAACCCCCCGGACGGTGGTGCGTTCGATTTTCCAGCATTGTTGCAGCAGCCCATTCCTGTACTCAAGTTCAACTCGATCCTGCTAATCTCTTGCACTCCTCCCAGCAAAGTTGGAGCCTGGAGAAGCCCTGAAACGCCAAGCACCTGCCTTGAGACCTCTCAAGCAACACTACCTAAGTTTCCTACATCAAGCCCAGCACTTTCGACATTCCAAACAGCTGCAAACCATGAACCACATCAATCTGCAACGCTCCCACAATGCGCCTCCCCTAGGACACGGTACAGACGCAGGCCTTGGATGTGGTTTTGGATTTGCGTTCATGCCTTGGGGTCTGGCTTTAGCGGTGTAGGCTCAGAGTTTAAGATTTTAACGGGTCGGCCTTGGGAACTTAGGACGCTTAGGATTTGGGACCTACAGCTTTGCAGCTACACACGTCAAGTGCTCTATCATACCTACTGCCTGGCCTGGTGGCAAACAGCGTTCTGATTTCATCTGATTAAATCCTAGGGAATATGCTCTTCCTTAGCATACTTCCGCTGAAACAAACGTATGAATACAAAATACATCCTAGGCCCATACCCCCTCATTAAGAATTTACAGGAAAGCAGTTTGGCTTCCATGAGGTTCTCCTGGTGGAGGCCCTTGTTTGGTTTCGGGTATGGTAAACAGTTCCTGGACAGAAGGCCCAGCAGTCAGAAAAAGCAATGAGCGCATCCTTGCCCCCACCAAGTGGATACAACTCAGCGAAACACAGGGTTCCTAAAGTGCTCATTACACTGCAAACCATGAAAGCCAAACTGTAAAAAATAACACCGCTTAGATCCTAAACCTAACAAAGCAAATAAGAATGTAGAAGGATCCCAGGGAGTAGAACCCAGACCAAGCTTCCAAAAAATCGTTTCAGACCATAGGGTTTGGGGTTTAGAATTCGGTGGTTTAGGGTTTTAGGGTTCGGGTTTAAGATTTAGGGTGTTTTGGTTTGGAGTTTATAGGCCTTAGGGTTGAAAACCCAATGCCCTGAACCCTAAGCTAAACTCCAAGGTCTCAAACCCCACACAAGCTTCCAAAGCCTAAGCCTTGACGCTTAATGCCCAAGCTCCTAGACCTTGAGTGCCAAAAGCCCTAGAACCCCTACACTCCAAAATTGAAACGAACCCATGCAATTATCCCTAGAACCTATTTCAACAAAACCACCCAACCCTAAACCCCAAGCCCAACCTCGTCGTTTCGCGCGAGCGCGGCAAGGGCACTGCGATCCGCAGCGGTGAGTCGAAGGTTGGGCTCCGCCCTGTGGATTATATACTGTTTTTGGTTAGCCGGGAATAAAGGAATGGTAAAGAAAATGGAAACTACTATTTAGGGTTTAGGGTTTAGGTGAAGGACTGGAAAAGAAAATGGAAGCTACCATAATGGGTTATATCGGGACTACTATAACGATCCATCACTTCATTCCTAGCTAACCAAACACCAATATACGCAGCATATAAGCATGCTATGCGTGTATGTAGAAAATAGATACATACATATGTAGATGTATGTGGATATGTATGTGTGTATATATATGCAGAAAATTACAATATATCTATATATATATATGTAATCAGAGAGATATGAGGACAACAGTTGCACGGATTTGGAGATTTAGGATGTATAGGGCTTTGGTTGTATGGTTGTGGCCTCGGGCTTGAACCTATAAGGTTTAAGCATCGATGGTTTCAGGGCTTAGAAGATTACGGCATCGGGGTTTTGGGGGCTCAGGGATTAGAGCTCAAGGCGGCGACTACAATTGCAAATGCACGAATGTAACGATGGTGAAGGCCCTGAAGAGTCCCTCGTAGGACCATATCCAGACAAGATGAACCTTGTAAAGCCCCCAAATAAAGCTAAAATCCCTTACCCGAGGCTTGCTTGATGAACGCTACGCCCTGAACCGTAATCCCTAAACCCTGAGGCCTTATCCGTAAATTCTGGCCTCGAGACCAGGAAACCCGAAGCTACCGAATCTGCACCCTCCGCACATAAACCTTAAACCCTGACCCGAAAACCTAAACCCGACATGAACCTTTAAGCCTTCATCATAATTCAGGCCTCAATCCTACATAAGCCTGAAACCGTAGCACATTCATAACTCCGTCCTGTAATACGGCCACATCACATCCGCAGGATCTGCGCTGTGTTTCAGACCGAGGCCTCGAGGTTTGTGTTAAGGGTTTAAGGTTTAGGGCTTGAGGATTAAAGTCAAAAGTTTAGGGTTTAGGGGTGAAAGTCTACGGTTTAGGTGCTTTTGGGTGGAAGTTTAGGATTTGGGGATAAGGGGTTAAAGCTTTGGAAAAATGTGGGGATCTGTCTATGTAGAACGATGGAGGATCAGCTGGAACAGAAGCTGGAAAATGAAAGGAAAGCTGGCTTTCTACAAGGGCTACGTAGGGATTGTATGTAGGGGGCCTAAAAAGCTTGGAATAGGTCTTTGGGGTTAACCAGCCTGCAATTAGATCGGGCTTGTCAGGTAATCATGATAAATATTCAGCCTTCTACAGTCGGCTTTCGGGCATACAGTTTAGGGATCAAGGTTTCAGGGGTTTCGGGATTAGGGATTAGGGTTTAAGGTTTAGGGGTTTAGGGGGCTTAGGGGCTTAGGGTTTAAGGGTTTAGGGTTCAGGGCAGTTTTTGGGGACGTCCAATTCTTGACTCTATACCGAATGGTAGCTTAAATTAGATTCCTTACCAACAACCCGGAATACTGATTATAGCTTATACTTATATCACCTATAGGTATTTCCCACCATCAAACCAAAGTATCCCGTCCATCAACACCAACCCAACATGCCTAACTCCTATCCCCAAAGCTAAGGTCAAAACCCTTAACCCCCCAACCCTAAACCCCAAATCCTAAACCCTAAACCCTAAACCCCAACCCTTCGGCCCAGAAAGAGCAGCTGAGGCAGTGGCTCGCCAGAGAAGTCGCAGAGCACATCTGGCAGCCACAGCAGTCACATCGGCAGACGCTCGAGATTATCATGGGGGGAGTATGGGTTAAGGGTTTAGAGTCTAGGGTGTGGGGTTTAGAGGTTATATAGGGGTTAGATAGGGACACTGGATAAGAAAAGTGAAAGTACGATTTAGGGTTTGGGGGTTACCCGAAATTATGGATACCTTTTACGCGGTCCCAATTATGAGGATTATAGTACTTTGGGGTCTATATTGGGGTCGCCCCTATTTACGGAAACTATCAATGCCGCAGGGTTTGCTTGGAGCCCCCAATTACCTACAGTTTAGTAGACCCCCTAATGAGACCAGGTATGACACACAACACTGTTCTTAAGCGGGCTTACAGGTATCACGCAGCGATTTCTAGGCTGACCTTAAACCCTAAACCCCAAACCCTAAACCCTAAACCGCCCAAAGCCCGAATTAACGCAGAGAGCCATGTGTAGATTTCTTGCAAGGTGGGGATCAGGCGGCAGTTCGCGAATGTCCTTAACATGAGTAAGCATCTTAAGGCTTTAAAGGCATATGGGTAGTTCCCCAAATCAGGGTCCCATTTGGTACCCCTAGATATTAGGTGTTGTAATATAATATATACCCACAAGGGGCCAATAGTTCTGAGAACAACCTATATATGATTGTTGGAGGGATTGCAGGGTGGCATGGAGGGGTCGTGTAGGGTAGCCTCTCGGAGTAATAGAGCTTATCAAGTTTTTTTAGCTGTACGGGATTCTCCTCTTAAGGCAGCAATACGATCAAGTGATGTTGGCCCCGAGTTGCCTGGAAACCCAGGACAAGTGCAAGAGCTTAGGGAGAAGCTCTCTGCGACCAAGCTGTCCATGAAGGCACAGGAGGCAGAAAGGCATGCAGCAAGTTCGCGGCAGGCCGCCCGATCTAAGAGAGACCACCGAGTCCATGTCAGTCCTGCGCATGAGGCCAAGACTGGCTTCCGTGAAAGCCTTGCTGCGTCACCTTGCCATGAGAAGGTCACTTCCCCCTCCAATGACACGAAGCGATCCACGGCTGCATCGTCTTCCGAGCGGCCGCTGTCTCCGCGATACGAAGGGCAGCCAATGACAGAAGGTATTGCAGTGTGGCGAGAGACGCAAGCTCTGAAGGAAAGCCTTGGTGCTTCCAGCTCCAGAGCCCACCGCCCTTTGACGAGGGCGGCTGGGACGTCCAGCCCAAATCGGCAGCGCCCAGCCGTGCAGACTGATGGCCTGGAGCCGGTCACGCAGGTCCTGTCCCAGCAAATGCCGCCCTGGACCAGCACCTTTGGCTTCAACCTGGGTGCTCCAAACAGCCCTCAGTCGGCCTCCCAACTGCCTCCCTTCGCAGAAGCAGCAATGAGTCGACTGACATGGCTGCAGGCCGAGAAGGAGGCCCTGGAGGGATGGCTGAGTAATGCAGGCTACTTGTCTGTCAGCAAGGACAGCGATGACAGCCGGGGCCGAGTTTCCGAGGATGTGGCTTATGCCCAGGAACCTACTGCATCTTTGGCTGGGCACCATGTCTTCGAAGGGATGGAGATTCCTGGCAGGCTGCAGGAAGAACGGCCGCCAGAGAGAGTTGCTGAAGAGCCATGGAGCCACTTGCCGCCCCGCCTTTCTGATCCACGACCCAACGACCGGACTCGCCATGCTTACGCTACTGGGCACACGCCGGATTCATCTGTGGAGGAGGGCTCACCAAGCACGCCAGGCAGTGCAAGGAGAAAGTCGCTGGCGCATCAGTCGAGCTACAACGCTCTGGCCGCTGAGCGCGCTGCTGCTGGGTTGCTGTTAAGGAGCTTAAGTTAAGGTACCATCATTATATATATATATATAGGAATTGATATGGTTTCCCCAATATACTAATTCAAATTAAGTTCTCTAGATCCCAATATTCCCCCAGTTTCCATTTCATTTCCATGTTCTTTTCCATTTCATCTTCCATTTTCTTGTCCATTCTATGGGGGATAGCATAGTAACTTAAGCTAAAACCCTAAACCCCTAAACCCTAAACCCCAAACCCCTAAACCCTAAACCCCTAAACCCTAAACCCTAAGAGCCACCCAGGCTGCGCAGGCAAAGCTGGAAGACGACTTCAAGGCGATTGGCCTTGAGAGGTGGAGCGCTCCAGCCGAGAGCAAGGCGTCAGGCAACTAGCCCCAGTAGAGCGGTTTAGGGGTTAGGGTTTAGGGTTTAGGGTTTTAGGGTTTTAGGGTTTAGGGTTTAGGGGATTATACAGGGATAATGGAAAATAAAATGGAAACTGCTATATGTAAGGCTTTTCAGCAATATATACTTTAGGTGGACCCCCCTCCCAGCAATAGTGACTATAGGGAATAATAGGGATTAAATTAGGGTCCTCTTATATTCCTATTCTACCACTATTACAGGTGAGGGCTCGCTTAGGCTAAGGTTGTCTCTTGCATAGGGTGTATTCTGTAGAGGCTCCTTCAGACAGACTTGTGGGGGGGGGGGGTTAGTATCGGTGTATGACTGCAAAAAACATGATCCCAGGCTTCCTCCTTTAAGGTTTAGGCTTTAGGGTTTATTACGTAACTATTGCAAAAGACAATCCTCCAAAGAAATCCTTAGGTATCATTCAGCACACCATTCGAGGAACAAACTGTCCCAAAAAATCTAGGTACCCCACTAGTAGCCTTTTCCCCTCTTTATTTGGGGATGTCTTTATTACTGCTGAGCAAAAGGAAAAAGGATACCCTTATTCAGAGGTTACTGAGGACCCTAGCTAAAAAGCGTGAGGGTTTGGGTTCTGTGTAATACAGACTGGCGGTCTCTTTAAATCGTGGTCTGTTGTGGTGCATCTTATGGCGCGTTGGGACTTATGGGTGTCTGTATGAGCTATAGTCGGAACTCCTTGAAGGGGGGGGGTGATCTAGGGGATTATATGGGGGAGTATTACAGGGCTTACTAAGGGGGATACTAGGAGTCTAGACTACAGCTCATACGGGATTTCCATAATTTTTGGAGTCCGTTTTTGGGGATCATTTTCATAACGCATATAGTGTAACAGGGTCGACATTGCTATTTATGGGCACCTGAGATACAGTCAAAGTAAGAGTAGCATTGCAGCTCTAATTTTCGTGATCGTAGTTGTAGCGGTTAGTCAAAATGAATAGTGATGCGGCAGGTATGTAAGGAGCATTTTAGATTCGTTTTATTTTTCGTATACGATCTTTCTAACAGCAGTATTCCGCCAAACCCGTACTCTAAGAAATGTTTTGAGTAACTTTTGGGATGACGATGCTACTAACATAGACCCCTAATTAGTCAACCCCCACCCTAAACCCTGAACAGTAGTTTCCATTTTCTTTTCCATTATCCCCATATAATCCCTCCATAATCCATGTACTTCCCCCTATATAGCTATATTGTCCCTATATTACCCCCCCCCCCCATTAGCCCCCGCATGGCCACCCGAGGCAACCTGGCAACGACGTCGTTCGGGGCTCCCCGCAACAGCGCGCCAGCCAGCGCCCTTGCTGCACTCCGAGCGGCAGCACTGGCTCAGCCGCCACAGGTGATGCAGGGTTTGGGTGTTGTGGACCGTCGAAATATTGGGTGTAGATTTTCGGCCTCAGGCCGTAGGATTTAGGGATCCATACATGGGGCGGTATCTAGCGATTGTAGAGGGGATATGAAGGGTTGTAGCGAGACGGGTTAGCTAAAAGACATACCTACAGAAAAAATCCGTCTGAAATCTTTGCCGGCGGGTGGATGAACCGGTCCGCCTTGTTCAACTGTCAGAATGTCAAGAGATTCGGTTCATAGATTGGATATATTATGGAGATTCTGGAGGGTTAGCAAGGCCTTTGCGTCTATGCAGAGAACGCAGACGGTCAGCACTGGAAATACAATGCCCGCTATGACTATGTATGGGCTTTTTGGGGCAGCCGAAGTGGCATCCGCTTTCACGTAACCCCTTGGTGTCTGCAGGGCAAGTTGCAGAAGCTGCGAAAGGTTCTTGTCCGAGTAGTTCTGTAGACGGGGATATTATAGTCCGCAATTTAGAATGATGAGAATACATGTGCCTTTGTGCTTGTAGCGTCTTTCAAGGCGGACAGACCATTTCTTGGTTCAACCAGCAGCTAGTGCACCCCTCGTTGACCCCGTTGGCTGGGGCAGGCTGCGACAGAGGGTGCTGCGGACGGCTTTGCGTGTGCCCCAGCAATGGTTGCAAGTGGCATCACCTTAAACCCGATGCTGGAAGATTAGATTCTAACTAACCCTGATGCCTAAACCTTCAACCCAAAAAATTCTGTATTCATTCACATTTATTGCAGTCGATGCTGGAAACCTTCGACATGTGGACACGGTTTCTTTCTTTTTCAGATGTCCAGGGATGTCCAGGGAAAGGTGGTATCCCGAAACCCTAATCCCTAAACCCTATAATCCCTAACCTACTTGGAGCTTCTCCTCCCTTTGCAAGTACGGCAGATTGACCGGAACTTTAGTTATGCAGGTCTAGGCTTTGAGGGTTTGGGCTGGTATTCTGGAAGCCCTAAAGGGGGCCCTATCATAGGAGACTTTTTGGGACCTTAGCAAGCTTTAGGGAGGCCTTAGGGAGGTCTTAAAAAGGCTTAATTATGGGTCCCCCATATAAGAGGCCCCCTTAAGGATCCCATAATGGTATGACAGGGATATGGTACCGATGGTGGGTAAAGTCCGTCCTGAGCATGGGCCCCGCAGCCTGAGGCGCAGATGCCTGTGCAGGAGCCAAGGCGTGTTGCATGTGGAGTGCTTTGGGTTTAGAGCTTCGTGTTCGGAATTAGGGGTTTAGGATTTTTGGAGTTTAGGGCTTAGAGTTTGGAGTTTACAGCTTGGAGTTTTGGCTTTGCGGATATGGAGTAAGTTTAGGCTTTACGGGCTTAGGGGTTTAGGGTTTAGGATGTAGAGTGTCGAGGTTTTGGATTGAAGAGTTGAGGGTGTAGAGTCCAGGTTCTGAGTTTAGGGTTCTCGGGTTTAGTGTAGTGTCCGCTGAGCCTACTGTGGCAATAGGCCAGTGGTAAACCATCCGCGCCCAAGACTCCGAAGGTGTGTAATGTAGACCCATGATTAATAAACCCCCTCCTTTTAAGGGCCTGAATATTAGGCTCCCTGTTATAATCCCTATTAAGTGAGGGGGTTCATTAACCCCAAACCCTAAACAGCACATTTGTCACAAAGCAGCTCCACAGCTTCACAGAAATCTATTACCTTTAGGGTCCAAGTACCTAGGGTTTAGGGTTTAGGGTATAGTCATGTACTTACCCAAAACCTGCACCATAATTTCTATTACCCAAACCCAAGTAACTAGTTGTTGGGTACTTGGACCCTCTGGGCTAGTTACTGCCTCCATCCAGCAACAGTTCAATGGTAGCTATATTATAATGACCGCTAATATTAACGTATGTTACAGACTGCCGCTGGGTGGGGGCAGTGCCCAAATAGTCTCTGAGGTACTAGATCACAGAATCGACGTTTCTGAATCTCAGCGTGGAATTTTGCAGAGATAGCTTGTGTGCGTGTAAGTTGTGTA
>CAJNIZ010045063.1:12642-24998 GCA_905231905.1 Symbiodinium pilosum
TAGGGGCTTAGGGGCTTAGGGGCTGTGGGGGATGAGCCTTTGAGGGATGTAGTAGGGTTTAACAATTGAAGGCTTTGCTACCACTAGGTTACCAGAATGAACCCCTACGACCCCACTCCTTGGCATTGTGAAACCTAGGGATTACGAAGAGACTTAAGGATTCTTTCTAGGGATCATATGCAATGTCACGTGTATTCTTTGGGCAGGATGATGGCTTTCTGTTGGGCCCGGTTTTCTTTTGGCCAAGGCTTCAACTCCCCTATTCTAGAGCACCCAAACAGCTGTGGCAATCAGTGCCCACGGCCAATGTTCTGGTTTTGGAGCTTGTGTTTTGGGAGTTTGGTGTGCCGATTTAGGCTTCAAGGTTTAGGATTTGAGGTTGCAAGAGTTAGGCTCAAAGCAGTGATACACAAGGCCCAGGGTTCAAGAGGCCTGCGACGGTTTCTATTACGCATCTGGAGGGTCTCATATCTAGGTAGACATCAGAGGGTGTTGCCGCCCAACAGATTTGGCTGGGCCCCTTTGCATTCATCAATTCCTTGTTGGCCCAAATGTTCAGTTTTGGGGACTTGGACACTTCGGGCTCAGCCTGGTAGTGCTGAGCTGAAGACAACACTCCCGATTCAAGCGCCATGCTCTGGCCACAAAGCGCCTTCTGTGGAGCCGACATGAGCCTAAATAGTTGCAGACTGTCTATACTCTCATAATCCCTACATACTCCCCTATATAACCCCGCTCCTTAAGGAATTTACAGTAGACCATAGCTCACATACTTTGGGGAGTCCAGGTCCCTTCCAAAGCAGTCAAGGAGCTGTGTCCCACCTCATGCAGGAGTACTGGAGTCAGGTAGAACGCCTCCACCAAGGGAGTAAGCAATTCCCAGCTTGACAGCAGCTTCTGTGGTATCAACCAATCAATCAATCAATCAANNTCAGGGTTTACGGTTTAGGGCTTCGTTTAGGATGTAGGGCGCTGGGATTATGGCTTGAGGGCCTGATCTGGTGGACTGTGCTTGTGGAGTTGATTAGCCAGTAATGCTTGCACTTTGAGATGTAGCCGGTATAGGCTTCTATCATAGGGCTTACAGTTTGCGAGCTAACTTACTAAGGCACAGCTTGGACACCCACGGCATGTCTGGCCCCCAAATCCAAAACCCTAGATCCTAAATCCCTGAAGCCTAAACGTGAAACGGCAAAAACCCTAAAGCCTACCAAACTGAGTACCCTGCAACCTTAAATGCTAAACCTTTTCACCCCTTATCCAAAACCCTATTTCAATACTAACCCCTCTGCATCTTTTGATGGGTTTGTCAATCATTTTTGGTACTCTCGAGGTCCAGATTGTAAATATTTCCTTCTGCTTGGTAAGCAAAGCCCATAAACTGTAGGTATTTGAGGTTGGGTCAGAGTCGCATCACTTGATTCCTTCGTCTGCTTTGCGTACACGGTTGAGGGTTTAGGGTTTACGGGTTAGGCGCCGGGCTTAGACGAAGGCTCAGTCGTGCTCTGTCTTATGTGAGGATTTGAATTATCTTGGGGGCTTGTAGGGGGTCCTAAAATGATTGTAGTATATCAGGGTCTGGGCTCCCTTTGTTGATGGAAACTCCAATGGGCAACTTTCAAAGAGGTTCAATCGCTCCAAGGTGGATGGGTCCACTTGTTGTGCTTGACAATTTTCAGGCGGAGCGCAATCCTGTTGGACTAGTACCAAGCGCCCTACACCTTGCTGAGCATTTCCTTTGTGCTGTGAGCATGCTAGCCAGCGGCTGCTACTTCTACATTCAGGAAGCTCATGATGGTTGCTGTCTGCGGCCAGCAAAAGGAACTTCAGCATCAATGACGTGGGGGCTAGAAACTGGAATAATGAGTTGACGGATTTCCACACGTTCTCTACACAACTGCAGCTCTCAACGTACTGCAGAAATACCCAACAATGTCAAGCTGCTTAGACCATGACGCCATGTGGGTTCTGAGTTTTGCCTTGAACCCACTAACCTTTACCTGATTGTTCAGACCCGAACGTCTGCACAGAAGGAGAATATCAGGGGCCTACTGTATTCCTATTATACCACTATCACAGGGTGGGGGCTCCTCCTCATGCATAGGATCCTTATTACGGACATAATACTACTACGATTGCAAACTTGGGCAACTGTTATAAAGTGGAGGTAGGGCGCGGCAGCGTCATACACACAACTTTCAGGCAATCCAGAAAGCCAACCTCCCGAAACCGGGTACTTGCAGCAAGAAAGCTAGGACATCCGTACCCTGATACCCCAAGACTTCTAGAGGCTCAAGAGCACCGTGCACCGTCCTATTTTGATGTTCCAACTTTTTTGAGCCTTTGCTGTCAAACCCTGACGCCACCTTCGGAAAGCGGTCGGGCTTCGTCTGTGCCTGGCTGTCGGATGCTTAGGGGCTTGGCGCGCTTGGGGGTTTGGTGGGTTTACTAGGGTTGGGGGTTTAAGGCTCTTGGGAGGTTGGCTGCCAGGCTTAGGAGACGGTGTCCCTAAACCCTAATCCCCAAACCCTCAGGGTTTCGGGTTTAAGGTTGAAGGTTTAGGGTTTAGGGTTTAGGGTTCAGGGTTTATTTAGGATTTGGGGTTTCATGCTTCCTCTTTGAGTTTAGGGTGTAGGGTTTAGTGGGCTTACTCTCAAATACCCAGAGATGGGTGACTACGAAGGAATGCTAAGCAAACGACTTCGTGCTGGCAGGCAGGATTTCGAGCTTTTGCTTGGACACACAGATGCAGCAGCGGTGAAATGGTCTCCACAGCAGGATGGATGTACAGGAACCATATCTCAGAAATCCTTCTGAAAACCTCACGCTGAGAGCTTAAGCAAGACAAGCTCCAGGAAGCTGACCTTTGGCTTGAGATCTGTGAACTCTTTGAACCTCATCAAGTTTGCGGTTTTCAGGTGTAGGTAGGGTTCGGGAGCTTAGGGTTCAGAAGTTGGTGGGTTCATGGGTTTAGGGTTAAGATTTGGGGGAACCTACTGTTCCAGCTTGGAGTCACACACTGCAACAAGACTGACCAAAGCGAAAACCTCCAATACCAACTCCTGGAGCCTAAGCGGTAACTTTTTTACACCCCAAGGTCTATTATGTCCTACACCCTCTCAGCCTTAAATCGCAAAGTCAAATTCTTAGACGTAACCTTAGACCTCTAAAGCCTAAATCCTTAACCAAAAACCCTCAACCCTAAACTCAAAATCCTAAACCCGAAACCGTTAGCCCCAAATCCCAAATCCTAAACTCCAAAATTCCCCACACCCTCCTTTGGAGGTCTTAGGCCTTCAGGAGCCAACGCTCTGATGAGTCGAGCCTCAGGCTGCGCGATTCTTTTTCGAAGGGCTTAGGGTTTGGGGATTAGGGTTTAGGGATTAGGGTTTAGGATTTAGGGTTTGGGGTTTAGGGTTTAGGGTTTGTGTCTAAACCCAGTAAGATTATATTCCTTATAATATTATATAAACCACTATACCCCAAAAGGAAGATAGAATCTTACTCTAGAATGGGTACCATAATATTATTCACGGACATCAGTCGGTCATGAGAGCTTCTTGAATGGACTTCTGCCAGCGCAATTGATGAAAAAGTACATCCGGATGATGCGCTCACAAAATCAGTTGGGCCGAAAACCCAATCATCAAATTATCGCGAGCCCCTGCGACTATTGCCTATGGCATTGCCTGACCATAATGGGTACCATGGTATCCCCAAATAAGATACTGCACGCGTGTCTAGGGCTTAGGGCTTAGAGTGTTCGGTGTTTGGGGCTATGGGTCCCTAATGTGGGCCCTTAGATAGATTCAAGTCTTGGGGGTTAGGGTTTAAGGTTTGGGATTTAAGGCTTAAAGTTTAGGACTCAGGGTTTAGAATTAGGAGTCGCCTAGTGGGGATATAACCACTGGTTTGAACTTGAGGTCTCCCAATTGGACACCCAATTTTGACACTCACCAATATTCCTAAGAAACCCTGTATACACACACACACACACACACCAAAAAACATGGTTCCAAAAAAACAACTATCAGATAAGGGCTCCAGGATTAAGGGCCCATACTCGGGGCCCTTGAGTTCGAGGCGCTGGGACATCGAGAGATTTAGGGTGTACAGAATTTGGGGTTGTAGGGGGCTTGAAGGTTTTGGGTTTACGGTACTTTTGGGGGTTCTAATGCTCAAGGTCAGGTCTTGAAGGTTTAGGGTTTAGGGTGTAAGGTTGAGGGGCTTAGGGTTTAGAGTTGCCTCGAACATTTCACTAGGATTTCGCAGTGAGGTTTCGCAGCTTAAGGTGCAGGATTCAGAACTGAGGGCTTATGTTACTGCATTATGTAAAAATCAGGGGCATTCCTCTACTTGTTGAGGATCTGCTGGACTTTCTCTTTGCGCGTCAAGGATGACCTGTAGACTGTTGTCGATAGTGATGTTCTCCTCGAAGTCCATCACTCTGCTCTCAGTGGGGGCCATGGACTGGCCTGGCGGCTTAAAATGGCATAGCACGGGACCATTCCACTGCAGAGGCTTCTGCTGTGAATGTCAAATGCCGGATGATTTCTTGATATTACTCCGAACATCCACTTGATATCCCAGACTCTGAGCACCTAGCCCTAAACCACTGCGCAAAATGCAAAATGCAAGCAGTCCTGGAAAAGTTCGGGGACAACCTCTGGATTACTCACGTGAAAGAATCCTCCAACAAAAAATCAGCTTTCACGAGGGCGTAGAGCTCTGGGTGCAGGACTTGAACCTCATTGACCCCCATCCCGAAAACCTGAAAAGCCCTGATAGTGGCAATTCAGTTCTTCAGAAACAACAGTTGTACAAATACAAACCTCCGTACTTCCCACTGCATAATTAGCATGTGCACTTCTTCCCTCACGTATGTCAAGAATTGCACTGCAAACCTCCCGTATTCCAATCGCGAAGCCACTCGTCAAGTACCCTTGTCGCCCCAAGGAATCATCGCAAACACTTCCCCCTTGCTAGCTGCAAGGAACTTCAACTGATCTTTCTTACTGCTTCTTACTAGGGAATAAGGGAATAGAATCCTTACAATCCCCATATATCATATTCCCTTATTTCCTACTAAGAACCAATAAGTCTTCGGCCAATGCTTTTTGGGCTTTGGGGGCTAACGTGGGCTAAGGTTTAGGATTCTCCCTTGGGGTCCAAGAACTCAGGGTCTACCGAATTATCATGAACAGCCTTTCCGGCAGTTTGTGATGGTGACTGGCCACTATGTTACGTACTTTTGGTGGTTAATGCAAGTCTTCAGTGCATCTGACAAACATGCAATCATTGAAGGCTTCCGTCAAGCTGCACAACGCGGTTCGCCGTCGCCTTGCATCAAGCATGTCATGCTAGACAGCTTAAGCTTTACATAGGGGATTGGGGTTTCGGGTCTCTTGTGGTGCTCAACCCGAGGGCAACTCGAATACGAGAATTCTAATATGGGGACCCTGTATGAGATCTTACTGCCAGCTGGATACGCGAGTCTCCCTGATGGTTACACAATAAAATTGAATTTGAAGTTGTGTTGTGGCTGCTCTTAACCCGTCAACCCTCAACTCAACTGCTGGTGCTACAAATCAAAGATCGCCCGAACTAGGGGGGCGGCGATGAAGCATAATGAAGGGTTCGAAATGAAAGGGAATAGCGTTTTGCAGAATTGCTGTACACTATAGACATGCAATTGTACAAGAGATTCTAGGCTGACAAACTTTCAAGCTGATTCAGAATCTAGTTTCGCCTTGGGGCTCCATATGGCTGGTCATAACTCTGGAATGTACTTGCTCCAGTCATACGAGTACAGTACCGTGGCAAGTTCAAAATCTTTAGGCTAGAGCCTCGAGCCCCACGTCCCTAAAACCCTCAACAACTCAACACTAATTGCTGATTCCCGAACTCTAATCTTTAGTCCCTCAATCTAGCCAATCCCTAGTCCTACTCTCCTGCAAGCCCAGAAACCTCTGCCAGCGCTCCTCCAGGAGCGGGTGCCTGAGCTTTTTATACAGGTGTTTATGGGGGAGTGGGGGAATGAACATACGCTACACCTATGAGTGGCTATGTGACTATATGTAGATCTCCTCTGGGTTGCCCCCTGTACCTGCCAGCAAAAACTATCCGGCGCTGCCGCCGCTGCTGCTTCTGCTGCTGCTCCTGCTGCTTTTATCGCCACCACCACGGCTCACTGTCACGGCTGCCACGCCCGCCACTGCCGCCACCACCAAAACCACCAAACACAACCACCGCTACACGCGCTTTTTTCATATGCAGGCCACATACGCGCTACACCGTAAACTCTACATGACCAACACAAGCTTGGAGGCTCTCAAAACATGGTGCGCGCCCTGCATCTTGAACCCCGCACTCCTTGAACCCGAAACACTACATCCTGCAGTCATCACTTCTGATCCACAGGTTCGCCTCTCCCTCAAGCGCCAGCGGCTCAAAAACCACGTGGATGCGCGCTTGGAGATGGCTGGTCCTTACAAGGCGTGTAAAGAAGACATCTCGCAGTTGAAAATGCCTCGAACTTTGAGAAATTGGATTGGCATGGGATTCCTTCCATCGGCAGAAATTTTGAGGCTTCAGGACTTGGTTTTCAAGGTGTTTGGTTTAGGGTTGCAGAGGATACGGGATTGGGGCTTGAGGTTCAGGCCTCTGGGACTGAGCGTAAAGAGCCCTTACACCCTAAATCCTAAACCCAGCTGAGGGCTTAAGGCGGGACATGATGCTGTTGGCTAAGATTGCCATCAGCATTGAATTGTTCGAATTCCGAGCTGTAAGAATCTGGAAGCTTGGCCTAGCGCGCTGACCTTAGGGCCTATGGCTGTAAGCAGTAGAAAAATTGGAACATTGCTCAATCAGTGCCGCGTGAGTAGGACAAAGGTTCCTAGAAGTTCGGATTCCGAACAATTTGGTGCGCCATCCTCTTTCTCAAGCAAGGAAGAAAGAACGATCTCCACCACACTCTTGAGCCCCAAACACAAGACTCCCCGAAACCCTAAACTCCAAAGGCCCTGAACCCTAAAAGCCCTAAACTCCGAAATCCTAAACCCTAAAGGCCAAACCCTAAGCCCTAGACCCAAACCCTATTTATAAGCCCTAAACCCTAAGTTCCTAACCCTAAGCCCTAAACATAAGCGCGAAGCCCTAAACCCCAAACCCTTAACCCTAAGCCCGAAACCCTAAACCCTGGGCCCTGGACCCCTAAGCCCTAAACCCCAAACCCTAAACCCTACCCTAAGCCCTAAACTCTAAGCATGAACTGAGCTGCCGCCTCAGAACCAAACCTGAAGGCATGGCAGAAGAGAGGAGCAATCAAATCCATACCATGGGATCCCACTGATATTTCAGGGATGTTTTTGATGGAAGCCTCGCGTAAGAAGATACTTTTTCCAAGGAAAGGTAGGTGCATCCTCCAAGTGGGACTTTATCCTATAAAAAACGCGAGTATTATAGGTTCTGGTTGAACCAGCCCTGACCTTAGGTGTCAGGATTTGACTTACCCAGATCTTGCAGAGGCACCCCAGTTTTTCTCCATAGTCAATAAATATTCCGAACATCAGCATGCATAAAATGCCGTCAAGAAACCGACCAGCAGCATATTTCATCTAGCACGAATCATGACGATGTTGGTTTTTGTTTTTTTTTGCGGCCTATTCCCATTGCCAGCCCGAAATCTATAGAATAGTAAGCCTCAACCCAACGTTCTGGTCCTAAACTTACCGGTGGTGCTCGGTACGAAGTAAGGGAAGGAAACATCGGGATCACTGTTGGCGATCACACGTGAGCTGCAGTACTTCAGCGATCTATTGTTCCATTCTCTACTACTCCCTAAACCCTAAACTCAGAGGGGATCAATTTCTCCATTCCCTCCTTTGCCACATAGAGCCTAAACAGTTTGGAAACTTCAATTTGCTTTTCCCGTTCTCTACCAACCACCAGTAGGTAAACTCAAAGCCCTCAACCCTCAACCTCAACCCTAAACCCTAAGCCCCCAGACCCGAAACCCTAATAAACCTGGAACAGAACAGGCCTGGCCTAGCGCGCTGCTCCACTGTGCCATGGCCTGTTGCAACGCCATGGGATTCCGGTGAGCTCGCGAAAACTGGAGGCCCTTTTTTGGGTCTAGGGTTTAGGGTAATAAGTTCTGGGGAATGGGGTTTCCCAAAACAGGGATTACCTTTTTGGCGAGTCCCTGTAATGAGGACTTTATATTTTTGGGTTCCTTTATTTTGGGAAACTACCATATATTGGGTGAATATCTAAAGTTGAAGCCACCTGTCTATGGAACTCCCAGTTGTCCAACTAAGGCTTCTTGACGGGAGGGAAGGATGTTCTGAATGCAGGGCTCTCCTAAACCCTGAACCCTAAACTCTACGGGTTCCCCAAAGGAAGGGTAACCTCGGGTACCCAGGTGATACACGAAAAATGCGAAACAACGAAAGGGCCCCACTTCAGGATGATAATGCGTCCTTTTGAGCAGCTCCCTCGAAACTCAGCCTCTTGGAAGATCCCGATAACAAGGGTCCCACAAGTTGCGAATCGGAGATTCTGGGTTTCTGAGTTTAGGGCTTACAAGGGTTTAGGGCTGGAGCTTGTACGCTTTGCTGCCACAACTGCCAACTGCGACGGTCTTAGGCAGAAACTGGTTCAACCTCATTGACGCTAAGCAAGGAAACGTTAAGCCTCGATCCAGTCCGTATTCCCCCTAAAATCCCCCACAAAACTCGACCTTCAAACCTAAACCTGAGCTCTTTCCACACCCTGAACCCCAAGCTCCGCCCCTAAAGCCCTAAACCCCTAATCCCTAGATCGTAAACCCTAAACCCCTAAACACATGAACTCTAAAGCCTATACCTTGGGTACTGCCCCCACCCAGTAACAGTCTATACCAGGGATCCTATTAAGGGCTATATATAACCCATAATATAAATATTATCCAACTGCTACTGAGTGGGGGCAATATCCAACCTATACCCTAAATTCCACAATCCCACGCACTACACTAGTCTCAGCCTCATGGATCTCCTGTATGCAAGCATCCCGATGACCTGGTGTTCTTCTGGATTTGCGGGGCTTCGGATAAGAGTGTAGGCTTTGGAGTTTAGGGATGTAACATTGGTAGGTTAAGGGTTTAGGGTTTAAAGTTCAGGGTTTTGGAATAGAGTGGTTTAGAGCGTAGGGCTTTGGCTTGGGTTTCAGGGTGTAAGGCTTTAAGTTCAGGAGTTTTGGATTAGGGTTGCGGGCTTGGGGTTCACAATGCATAGCTGGGCATGCACAGAGGGCTTAGAGTTTGGGTTTTCAGTTCCAGGTGAAGGGGTTGCATTTTGGGGCTTGGGGTTCACGGGCTAGGGTTTAATTTTTGGGTTCTAGGGTTTGATGTGGTGTTGGGTCTTGTGCCTTCGGTGAACATATGGTCAGGTTGATCCCCATAATCGTAGATGGAATATGTGGTATATGGGGATCTTATTAACAATATGCCCAAAGCCATATTCTATCTACTTAAGGGGGTACTATAGGTGGGGATGGTATGGAGCTGGGATTTAGCACCTCAACCTCCCCGACACCCATCCCGATTTACCCAGCGCTTTGAAATTTAAAGGCTATCGTTGTGAGTGTTTGGGAGGGTCTAGGTAGGGACAAGGGTTTACGCATATATCATCCTAGGAGCAGCTCAGGGCTAATTACGCAGGATGATTGAATGATTTTCTAAAAGCTGAGGCTACATTAGGGGTTCCAGGAAGAACCAGTAATTACTTCTCATTGAGGCTTCTACGGATATCGGACAGGCAGGGATTTGAGCTGATTCTGGGTGCCCCTTGTCAGGATAATGGAAGGTTCATTCAACAAGACTACTGTGCGCGCAAAACGGGGGCTACATTGGGTTCCATGTGACGCTAAAACCCCTTCCTCCATACCCCTGACACCGCCTCTAGTCCAACAGCATATACCCCAAACCCCCAAGCCCACAGAGTTATAGCCCCCCTTAAGTAGATAGAATATGGCTCTGGGCATGTTATAAAAAGAACCCCACATACACCATATTCTATCTACTTAAGGGGGACTATAACCTCTGAACTGTTGTACCTTGCAACCCAAGACCCCCAACCGTATGCAGCCCAAACCCTTCCCCCTTGCTGTCTCCAGATGCCCCCCTGCACGATCAGTCCGAAACACAAACAAGTAAACCCCTAAAGCTAACCTCTGAACGCCAAGCCCCTGCATCACTCAAACTTCTTGGCTGTTGGCATGTGAAGACGGAACGAATCCCTACGGTAGCTCCTATATAATCACCGAAAATGTAGAGTAGCTTACAGGTTCCTTTCGTTTCTTCCCTTCCACTCTAAAACCGAAATTCACGTCTTCGCGACAAGCAACCAGAAAGTTAAATAGCAACGCCAAGAAGCGCTCGAGGTATCCGGGAAGAAGGCCCACACCATACCTGGAACAGGCGTGTGGCTGGATCAAAGGGGATATGGGTTCATGGTTTAGGCTTCAGAGTCAAGTGTTTAGGGTATGGGGTTCAGAGCTGAGTGTTTAGGATTTCAGTCTTGGGTTACGCCTGATGCCTCTGGGGTATGGGGTTTCGGGTGGGGTGTTTACGGTTTAGGGTTTGGAGTTAGTGAGTGGATTAAGACTCAGTTTTGGTTTCCGCCTGATGACAAAGAAAAAAGTCTGAAAGGCTTTGGAATGAAACTGTGAAAGCACGGACCTCCAACCTGAACAGAGCCCTTCGGTCAACTGTTACAAAGTTAGGATTTAGGGTATAGGGTTTAGGATGTAGGCAATGTATGGTTTAGGACAATCAGCAAGTGCCGAAATGCGGTGTGATTCTCTTGAGAGGGATAATTTACGACAAGGATAGATAGTCATGACTGCTCGATTTCCGAAACTAACTACAAATCCCTCAATAATCCCCAAACTCGCCTTAAACCCTCAACCCTATTCCCTTAACCCTATAGGCCCTAAACCCAGACAAACCCTAAGCCCAAAGCCCTGAACCCTTACGAGCCCCAGACCCGACGCCGTAATCCCTCTCGGTAGGACAAGGCGAGCCGAGGGTCGTTAGCAGGCCATCTTTGAAGCGCTTGCCTCGAGTAGTAGTAATAGTAATAATAATAGTAATAGTGATAGTGATAGTAATAGTAATAGTAAGAGTAATAGTAATAGTAAGAGTAATAGTAATAGTAATAGTAATAGTAAGAGTAAGAGCAAGAGCAAGAGTAAGAGTAATAGTCATAATGATACAAATAGCAATGGTAACAATAGTCATAATATTGGTAATCTCCAACAGAAACAGGGATGTGCAACATTGAATTATAGTACTAATGGTAGCGTCTGGGGCTTTGAAATCCCGAATGCAGGCTTTCAACGTGTGGGGTATGGCGCCTCAATCCCCAGACCCAAGAGATTTAGGTCTGAGGGTTTAGGGGTTTATAGGTTCAAGAGGCAGCGTCAAGGATTCAGGTGTACAGATGCAAGTTTCAACTTGACTCTGCAGGTATAGTCGGATCTGGAGAGATTTAAGTCATGAACCAGCTTAACCACACCCCTCTCTGCATGTACCCTGATATGACATGCTCTTTTCAGACCTAGTCCCTACATTAGAATCGGATTCCCTACTTGCCGCATATAGGACTGTATCTTTTGTAGGGCTTCTTGTGGGGCTTCCATGTTAGCTCGGAAAAGAGTGGGCCGTCAAAATCTGAAATGCCAAATCCTGACTCATACGCCCAGATCCTCAACCTTGAGCCCTACACTGCAAGACACTACATGGGTAGTTCCCAAAAATGAGGGTCCCATTTTGGCACCCTAAATATTAGGTGCCATAATATACTCTTGAACCACAAAGGCCTTATAATATTGAGAACAACCCACATGCTAAACCCCAGACTTAACAACCCTACAGGGTAGCTTGTCAAATCGAGGTCTCGTCTTGGGTCTTTACTACTGTACGCCTCCCCCCCCCCCCCAATACCGTATACAGGGTACCCCAAAGAAGAACAATGATTTTGACAACCCACCTCCTTATAAACCCTAAGCCCTTCACCCCAAACCCCAAGCTCTAAACCCTAAACCCCAAGCTCTAAACCCCAAACCCTAAGCCCCAAGCCCTAAGCCCTAAACCCCCAAACCCCAAACCCTCATAGGGTTTCGATCTCGGCCCCACAGCCTCGGGGGACGACGTCGGGCACCCGATCGAAGCGCTGCGCTGTTATCTGCGCCTCTGCTAACGGGTGCTTGAGGAAGGGTTAGGGTTTAGGGTTTAGGGGAGGCAGGGGTGGATCTCTATAACTGGAAAAGAAAGTGGAAACTACAAGTTAGGGTTTGGGGGGTTTAGGGATTAG
>CAJNIZ010045063.1:25081-46673 GCA_905231905.1 Symbiodinium pilosum
ACAGCAACCCAGTTGAGGGTTTAGGGCTTCGGGTACTCTAAGCCTTCCCCTGGTTATGACAGACGCTGCTCAATCAACTCGGAGAATCCAAAAAACCTGATCAGCAAAGCTTAGGCCTTAAGCAGAAAAGACGACTGATGTTTCCCAAAATTGGGGATACTTTTTGGGGGTTCAGGCCTATATTTGGGGTCCCCCAATGCATAGAAACTACCACATGGCCCCCACTTCCCTCGCTGGCTCTTGAAGCGTCCACTGCTCAAGATAGGCGCTTCAGAAATAGACCGACTGGGTCCAACGAAAAGAAAGAATCCAACAAATTGGGCCCTTGCGCCAGAATTAATCGATGAATGATGGGTTGACCTTGGGACACCTTGAACCCTAAACCCTAAACCCTGAACCATAAGCCCTAAACCACGAACCCTAAACCCTTAAACCCTTACTCTACACCCTAAACCCTTAATTTGAGTGCCTTCGTGACCGGGCCAGCGATGCCATCCTGGCAGGGAAGCAGAAATGAATGTATGCCATGCGATATATGGAAACCGCCTCGCCTCAAGATCTAGTGGACCCTCTACTACAGCGCTTCACTGGCATGCCGTGTCCATGTATATGCAAAAAAAAAACATGGGTTCCAATGAACGAATGTGGGATGTCATTCATACATCGAGGCTCCTTTGGAAAGAACAGTATCCACAAACCAGCCCGGTGAAGGTTTAGGCAAGAAGGTTACGGGCTTGGATTAGGACTTTGTGTGCGGGCCTTTTGCAGTATGGCAGATGAAGCTGCATGAGGCGTGCGGGAACTAGACCACCAAAGTCGCGCCTCCGTATCTTGATTCGCGCGATCAAAACGGTCCTGTCACCTTTCTTCCTTTGTTTGGGCTGCCCCGACTTGATCAGCTAATTTAGTTCAACTCCGAGTACCACGCCAGACCCTTAACACTAAATCCCGAACTGCTAAACCCTGAACCGTATACTCAAACGCTGTTTCCCTCTGGCCGCTATGAGGGTCCTGGACGAGGCCGCAGAATTTCTGGAACTCCTTGACAGCTTCTTCCTTAGATGGCAAGGGCTCTCGTCAGGGACTAGGGGTTTGCATACCTGATTAAGAAGCTGTATCCCTCAACAAGGACAGCACCAAGATCCAAAAATTCTCCTCCTCAACAAACAAGATCTTTACAGTCACTATCAAGATCTTGTTTTTTGAGGAGGAGAATTTATGGTCAAGAACATTGAGCATGTTCCTTCGCCTTGGAAGCCTGCTGCTTCACACGAGCTTGGGTGTCAGAAAGCCTCCAAACCCTGCACGACCCTTACCCCCATACCCGCAGGTGTGAGCCCTAAGCTGCTTGAGCACAACCGCCACCGTACTCAAAGGAGGAAGCATGGCTAGAGCAAAGCCCTTCAACTGAAAGATGTTGAGCTTTGCTTTGTGGTGTTGCCATTGTGCTCTGCAATTTCCTCTTTCATACAGGAGCCACCACGAATGCCGATGTTGCTAGTACCAGCACCATTTGTTTTTGAATTCCCGTGAGAGCTGCCATGACTACTACAGGCTTGGGGTAACAAGATTATCATGATGCAGGTTTCTGGACAAAACTGCCTTTGGACCGCTTGAGCAAACACATGTGGACTGACTGTGCTCCCAAAGGCCCGTGTAACGACTACCCTGTCCCCAAGACAATCCCAAACCCACCAAACCCAGAACCTATTAAACCGCACCCTAAACCTCAAACCCTAAAACCCTAACACCCTAAACCCTAAAATATAAACTCATCTGGGCCCATGCCATCAGAGTGGCAGTGGTCGCATCGAAGACGCCGTTGGCGCAGCTCGGATCATCCTCAACTGGGTCTCGTTGGGTTTGAGACTGAAGGTTTTGCCTTTGAAGCCTAGAGCTTAGCTTATTGATGCTTAGGTCGGAAAAGGGGGATGTATGATATAGACATAGTATAGGGTTTTATATTCCCTGCTAAGAACCAGTAAGTGAGGGTTTGGGGCAGTTGGGCTTGGCAAGGGAGGAGGGAAGTTCTCGAAAGCTAGGTGCCTTGAAGGATGTGTTGGGTAGGAGTTCAGGGGTTTAGGGGTTTCGGGGTTTCGGGGGTGAGGGGTTTCTGGGTTTAGGGGTTTAGGGTTTGGGGTTTGGAGGTTTAGGGGTTTGGGTTCCTATCTTCAGCAGAGAGTACTTCAGGACAGTTGTTCAACATCATGTCGGAACGGAACAAGGGTGAAACAAGCTATAGTCTATATAGTCAAAGCTCCGAGTACATATCCCCCTCCCCTAGTAGTCCCCTATAACGCCCTTTAAGGAGTTTAAACTACAGCTCAAACGGCGACTGAAGACATCACGGAGCCCATGTTACACGATTTGGGGTGGGGCAACCACACCAAGCATAGATGTCAGAGCATGTGCAAACAGAAACCTTGGTGGGAGAAGGTTAGATTCCAAGGGACCCGAAATAGAACAGACTTCCTGAGATGCTTCTTAGAGGCTCTGGCACCCCAAACCCTAAACGCTAAACCATAGGCCCTAAACCCTAACTTGGAGCTAAAGGGCCGCAAGGTAGCCCATCGGGATGAGGGCCTTCTGCAGCTGCAGCACCTGCCATGTCCATGGCTTAGGAGAAGGCTTGAAGGGCCCGGGTTTGGGATTAGTTTTTTGTTCAGCACCTTTGCTCCACAGCATGGAAGCTAGGGTGTAGGGATTAGGGTCTAGGGCTTAGGGATTTAGGTTTAAGGTGTAGGAGTTATTCGAAAGGTCTCAGGGCATCGAAGTGCAAGTTTAGAGCTACAAAAGCCGGAGTCTCGGAATCCCATTATGATCCCCATATGTCTCTATGACCCCTCAAGCTAATCCTCTTCAGAAAGATCCTGAGGTAGGACTCCACTGTTTAGGGCTTGGGGCTTGGGATTCTGGTGGGGTTTAGGGATTAGGGTTTGGGGTTTCGGGATTAGGGCTTAGGGTTGGAACTCCTATGCAATGATTGTGGTCTCTGCCTGACCAATCCTTAGGGTTGGTAAGATGGCTTGAGGTATGCCAAAGGCCCAGGAGTTCCTAAACCTGGGTCATTCCAAGAACGCGAGTTGCAACACGAGATTGTCAAAAGCTCTTGCGTCAAAATCCCCAACGTGGAAACCCTAAACTTGAATCCTGGCACCAGACACCCTGAATCCCAAACCTGAAGCGTCGATCCCAAATCCCTATAGTAACCGTACAGGCCCTGCCTCCGCCCCTGAATCGCCACACCGTAGCGGCATGTCATTTTCGAACCAGGGGCCCATCAGCACCTGTTTAGGGATCCACCCTCTACTCCCAAACCAACATGGAACCAGCAAAGGGATGTGAAGGCTTTGGGCTTTAGAGTTTCGGGTTTAGGGTTTAGGGTTATAAAGACTACGGTGGATAAAAAAATCTGCATGACCCTAGGTACCACACATACTTGGGGGTAGTCCTAATTTTGAGAAACCCCCAACTAGCAAGAGAATCCGGAATGGATCCCGATAGCATTCCCTATGTTGTTCCCCAACACCATCCCCAGAACCCACAGCTTCACTCCCTAAGCCCTATAGTCCCCCTTCAATAGAGAGAACATAATATACCCAAAGCCATATTCTATCTTCTTAATAGGGGACTATAAACCTGTAGGCAGAACGCCAAGAGACAGTCGGCTTGGAAGCCTGTAACCCTAAACCCTATATACTGAATGGCCTGGTTCCCCTTAGGTTTTAGGGTTCCCCCCCCTTCCCCCCAGAATTTTCATGCTTCTGGTTTGGGCTATGGGTTTGGGTTTAGGGGAGGCTGCAAAGGGGGAGCTAAAGGGCATCAGCAGTCTTGCAATGGACGGTAACAGTTCTACTAGATGATTATTTGCGGCCGCGCTCTTGCCCTACACCAGGTATCCTTTTAAACCTAAGATCAAAAAACTTGACACCAAACCCCTGAATCCCACTATGCCCCACAAGCTAAGCGTTGAACCCTACACCTAAACCCTTAAACCTCTAACCCTAAACCTGCAATCGGAAGCCCCTAAACCCTTTGAGCCCCATGCTGGCTGTGGGACAGGCGTCTCTTCCTTAGCCAAGCAGCCAGCTAGAGTCATACAGGTGTGAATTAATGAGGGTTTCACGCTGCTTAGGGTTCAAGGATTCAACCAGAGATGTAGTTCGCAGCTAGAAGCTTGAGGTCTTTGAGACGGCTACAGCGACGGTCCAACGTTCGGTACTGTCGGTTTGGGTTTGGGAGGAATGGTCAGCTTCAACAACTGCGCTTACAGCTGCCATGACCTAAACCCTAAGCCCTGAACTAGTTACTAGTGCAACCACCATCGCAGCTGTTGTCCCAGTTACTACAAACCCTAGGCCGAAACAAGTCTACACGGTTGTCCTTGCAATAGAGTTCTAGGAAGCCAAAAAATGTAAAGTGCACCTATGATTGCCTCTAGTAGTGGTGGTTGACCCCTTTTAGCTGCTACCTTTGTAGTAGTTGGTGGAGCCTTCGGTTCAGGGCTTACACTACTAGAGCAGTGTTTTCAGTGTTAACTAGCAGCTGGAGCAAATAAGATTAGAGACTTCTTGGACAAAGCTGTACCCCAACGAAGGATAAAGCTAATCTTACTCTCTTGGGACTCTAGAGCCCCACTCAACATGCTACCCCTTTGATGGAGGGTGAAGGGCAAGTCCCTCAGGACCAAGCCCTAGATGGCCCCCAAACAGGCATCCCATGATGCGTTGTGAAACCCGTAAAACATCGCTTTCAATAGCACGAGCGCCTGGTGTATCATCACAAGTTTTTTTGGGGGGGCAGGGAACCCTAAGAATACGGGCCGACTGGGAACGAGAAGTGATCATACTTTCTCACCCCTAAGCCCTCACATGGCAACAGGTAGGTTCTTCATGCCCACCATGCTTCCAGCGGAAGAACAACCCCCAGCTCGTCCTCGCACATGACATGGACCTGCATGCGGGCTTTAGGGTTTTGGGTTGTGCTGGAGGAGGACTGGGACTTTACAAGTGCAATGTTCAAGGTTGACTGGGGTGTAGCGCCTAGGTCCAAAAAACATGCGAAGGAAGAAAGGAAGGAAGGAATGAAAGCTGGAAGAAAATACGGAAAACCAGAAGTTGAATCAACATAAGGCAGCCCAACAAATCAAATCCAAGTGCACGAAAGCAAACCGAAACTCATGCAAAAGGCTTTGTTTGGGCTGCCCTTGAAAGCATGGTCGGAATGTTTACTGATCATGGAAACCCTTGGTAAACCCATAGCTGCAAATCTGCAAAGACCGCCGCAGACAATCCAGCAGCCAGAGGAGATTAATTTCGGTGGGCTGAAAAGCATACCACTTCAAAGCGCACGCATGAGCGTTTTCGTGGGGATTTTGGGACACACCATTGGCTGAATTACTGGTTCTTAGTAGGGAATAAACGACTACAACCCCCTACATAATCCCTACATATTGATAATATGGTCTATCATTCCCTGCTAAGAACCAGCCAGTTGAGGGGGTGAGGACCGAAACTTCAAGGGCTAACGATTAGGTAGCGCGGTTCCGGGGAGCTTGGGAGTAAAGGGTCTTGCTTTCAACCAAGCCCACTAATTCCAACGCTGAGCATCAGGACGGCAAGCGTCATCGCTATTTCTGAGCTATTTCCATAAGCATTAGAGCGTAATACTAATATGATTTGAGATCTACTGACGGTAATCCTATACCACAATCATCTAAGGAACTTGGGACTAGAAAATTGTTAGTGATTAGGGCCCTTGCCTTGCACGCTGGGACATGAGAGGTAACAGGCGAGTGCTTGCAAATTTGTTGCTGGAGGACTGGTAGCGGCTGGAGGCAAGATTCCGCATGAGATATTTCTTATGGGGAAACACCTTCACAATGGATTCTAGGTAAAGGTTTCGCCCAATAGTATTCCAATTTCAAGCTTGCTGGTGCTAGTTTCAGCCGCCTCCACGTCATGCCGGCTCAAATGCATCTCCTGCGCCCGCTTTCAGGGACGGTTTTGGGATTCTAGACCCTAAACCCACTGTTCTGGACTCTGTCTTTAGGCGTTACAGTGAGGATTCGCTCCTCCATTAGCTACTAGTAGCCGTTAAATTTATTTCCCTCAGATTACGGGACACAACCTTGCTTACTGGGGTGGCGGTTAGGAATTCATGATTAAGGAGTGGTTTAGGGTTTAGGGAGTAAGGGAACATATCACTGAACATGGAGATTAAGTAGGGATTATATTTCCTTTTCCCTACTAACCGCCAGTAAGCTTGTGGTTTTCGCAGGGCATTGGGTGTGTGTCTAAGGCTATGTTGGTTGAGTAGGTTGTTTGATTCGGAGGATCCAGGAACTAGCCAAAGTGTTTGGAATAATGGAGGCTCCAAGCGCCCACATGACATAGGGAAGTGCGGCCTAGAATTCAACTGTATCAACTGTGATATGACTTGACGTTCCAAGGCTCAAAATCCTTCTGTTTAGGGGTTAGGGTTTAGGATTTAGGGTTAGTTTTGGGTTAGGGTCCTACACTGGGACCTTGTGGGCTCGACTTGCACGCGATTTGTGTAGGATCCCAACCTTTGCTTCCCTGCAGGTTTTCCTGGACGGGCTTGCTTCTTGCGGTGATGTCTATATGAGCTCTCAGCCGCGTCCTACACCTACTGTAGGGCTGAAAACATAAAGGTGTATTGGGGAATATTCTTAGCCTTGGACATACAAGGATTCTATCCCCATGTCAGTATGGGGATAATGTTCCTGATTATTCGGTCTTCTACATTACGCACCCTTCACCTGAAACTACTCAAACTTGCACCTGCAACTGAACGACTGTGAACCCGGAGCCCGTAGCTTGCCTTAGAGTCTAGGACTGGACACCTAGAAATTGAAGGTAATGGCTGCTGGTTTTCTGGGTCCTCATTGGGATCCTGATATGGGTAAGCGAAGTCCATATCAGCTCAACCAAAAAAAACTCCTGGACAGGTGCAAGCCGAGATCTCATGGGGGGTCAGAGGCGGGTGCTTCGGGGTACGACCACGGCTATGTACACCTAGTACCAACGCACACTTACAGCTTTATGTTCTGTACTGGTGTTTAGGGTTTAGGGTTAGGGCGTTTAATACAAGTGAGGGATCTAGGGTTCAGGATTCACGACTCTCGGGTTCAAGGTCATCTCCTGCAGTGTTTGCTGCACTTCCACAAGCACGCAGAAGGGTGGGCGGCTGCGGCAGTTGTGACCTCAGTGTCCGTAGGGTTTTCGATTGAGGCCGCATCTCAAAGCTAGGGCTTCCCTGATGCACGCAGAAAAGGAATCTTTCTAATCCCCTCTCCCGAACAATGAAACCCCCAACCCTAACACCAGATTGGGGGCATCTATCATTGGGAGGGTGGGGGCATTCAATATAAGAGGAATTGGATTATGCTCGCCGCCCTTGCGGAGCAGTATGTTTTAGGATATTCTCAAAATGAGCAGTCCACCCATGTGTCGCGCAGAGCCGCAAAACGATGCCCCTTTGGTAATAGACCGGGATCCTCAGGAACGTTTTGCATACTCTGATCCACATTCTGGACACTACTGGTAGGGCTTCTGAAAAACATGGCTACGCTACGCATGCAGTCCATGTACCCTAAACCCTAAACCCTAAAACCCCAAACCCTGAACCCTTCTTCCTTCACCTGGCAGGCCACACTCCTGCGCTCTGCCTCCAAAGATCGCACCAGCCCCTGCGTAGCCAGGACTCCCTGGCCAGTCCTCCAGGGACTGAGATTTAGGGTTTAGAGGTTAGGGTTCAGAGTTTAGGGTTTAGAGTTTAGGGTTTCGAGATTAGGGTTTAGGGTTTAGAGTTTAGGGCTTAGGGTCTATTACCATTACTTAGGGTTGGGGGGGGGGGGTAATTTTGATTTTACCATTGTAAATTCAAGGAAATTTGGGGGCCCTAAATAATGCTAAGTTTATATGGGCTTGAGGGTTTAGGGTTTAGGTTAGGACTTACTGGGTGGTTTTGGTCCTGGTTTCAGGGTTCTGGGCTGAGTTTTCAGGATTTAGGCTTCACACCTTACGTTTTAGATTTTAGGTTTCAAAGTTGTGGGTTAAGCTTTTAGGGTTTAGGCTGGGATAAATTATATGAGGACTACTACCTATATGGATCCATTGCTTAGTAAAAAGGATCCATAGCCCCTTTCTTGCTGCAAGCAGCTTCGAGCGAAGTTTGCCAGGAAGTTTTGGGGGGTCTCGCAAGTCTACCCTGTGGGCAGCCGGGAAAAAGTCAGAAAAATTGATATGGCCGTGGGGAACATAAAGCCAGAAAAGCTAGCCAGACAAACACATTCAATTACGTCCTTCAGACGCAGACCATCTGTGCGAATCCTGGGACCAAGACAGCGACTGTCCTTATTGGAATACTGCTTCAACGACAGCATCTTCAATCCGGTACCTCGGCCTCAAGATTGTAATCCCAAAGCCCGGAATCTTCCCTCCTGGATTTTAAGTCAAGGTAACAAGAATCACAAAAACTTTGCCCAAGCCGATACGTGAAACAGTCGCGAAAACTTCGACAAGAACCGGCAATTCAAAGTCCTAAGCCCCAGAAGCGCAAACCTGGATCCTGAAACCTGAACACCAAGTTGCCAAAAGCTCAAACTAGCATGAGCCCAGTTGTGCTAGGAAAGTAGCGTCAATAAGATTTGCTGGGGTTCCATGCTTGTTTTGGGGAGGGTCTCGCCCAGTCCCTACCGGCCCCACATCTCCGCAATGCGCACGATGATGTCTAAACCCAAGCCCCGAAATCCTAACCCCCAGCTCCCCTAAATCCTCAACCCCAAATCCCCTAAATCATCGGCCCTACGTCCCCTGAATCCTCGGCCCTCATCCCTACAGCCCCTCCAACTCCGGCCTTCGGTCGTCCGGAAGGCGCCCACTCCGACCCTTTGGCAGCCAAAAAGACGTGCAGGGCGTAGCCTCTAGCTCTTAGCTCTGAGGCTCAAGGTTTAGGGTTTAGGGCTTAAGGTTTAGGGTTCGGGGTTTAGGGTTTTCAGGGCCCTTTCAGGCTGAGGGTCGCAGGTTCAGGAGTATTTAAAACTGAAGGCAAAAGTTAGCAAGCTATCCTTAGAACTTATACACACGCATGGGTTTAAGGGGGCCTCAACCTCAAATGCCCTAAGTGCCCTAAATTTTCGTAATCACCTAAACTCCCCAATACAAGGAGAAACTACTAATTATCTGGAGGGTCCACATTAATTGAGCATTTCATATAAAAGCAACATGCTCCCACCCCAAACAACTGCAACATCCTTCTCAACCTAAGGCCCGGGCAATATTGGGACTACATGGAAACCCTAAACCCTAAGCCCTTTACACAACCTGCACAATCCTCTCAGGACCATTGACATCATCTCCTTAGCATCCGTACACATCTCCAAGGCCCCTCAGCTTGAGGGTTTAGGGTATAGGGTTGAAGTATTTGAAAAAACGCCTGATGCCATCTGTGATGTGCACTCCCCACGTAACATTCAGGAGTTGTTTTAACTTCCAACTGTGTCGCAGATGCCCTAGAAGATGCAGGTCGTACAAGCCCCACTAAGTTCAATATAACCCCAATGGGAACCCTAAACCCCAATCCTTACATATACCCAAATTCCACGTCATTTCCCATGTTCTTGTCCATTTGATTCTTAGGGGTGGTATATACCAAACCCCTATATCCTGAACAAGGCTATGCCATTGTTCTCCCTTCTATAAGCCCGTTCTACCCCTGAATCTCGATGTGTCAACACAGTAATAACACTGAAGACAACAGCCCGAAACACTAAACCCCGAACCCTAAACCCTAAACCCTCAACCCCAAATCTAAACCCTCAACCCTGAGCCCTATATGGCGAAGACTGAGGCTCCCGCTTTTCCTCTCCAGCTCTAGCACCTGTCAGTATGCAGCGGTTCCCGTGCATGTCCTTTTTGACTGTAATGTAGGATTTAGTGTTCAGGGTTCAGGGACGGCTTAGGGTTCCCAATGCTACCCAGGGGAAGAAAGGAGCTTAATCTATCTCGCAGCTGCAAAGTGCGGGGGGTTGGGGGGTTGGCGGTGGTAATCCCGGGTTGTCGGGCAAAAGCCAAGATCCTCAAACTTTCCAACCCTCAACTCTAAACCCTAAACTCTCTTCGTGTAGTCTCCGCGAAACCCTGCCAAGCAAGGCTGAGTTTTGAGGGGGAGGTTGAAGTCTCACGTAGGGGCTCAGGGTTTTGAGTTTAGGGTTTAGGGGCTCAGGGCGTTGGGCTTTAGGGCCCAGCTTAGCGTTGAGGGACATGGACGCTGGGTTTGGCTAGGCTTTATGTAAGGATTGTATGTAGGGCCCGAAAAGCATTTGGCGCATATTATATAGAAGTCATTATGGGAGGATTAGAAAGGGACAGTAGGTATTTATTCGGGCTTCTACATTAGGGTTCACGCGTCTCAGGGTCACGGCGATGGATTGAAAGTCTAAGGATCAGGAATTAGGGGTTAGGGTCTGGGTTTAGGGACATATCAGGATGAGCTAGGGCTGTTCTTTGTTTTGCATCATCCAATCCCTCTACTCAACCGCCTAGCTTTGCCCCTAGCTGGGCTAAATCAGCCCTGACATTTCCCTCCAAAAATATTCGGGAACTAAGCGGGAAATGAAAGTTTGCTTCAGGCAGGCTTTAGGACCTTGATCCGGGTCCTAAGACATGATAGAAGCAGCTGAATATGTCAATGTCGATGCCTGGATGTTCTCAAAGGCGGCGTACACGGGCTCCTGTGAAGAAAACATGTCGAATAAGGACTCAGCGTTTGGAGGTTCAGGATCCGGGGTTTCATGTCTGTTTAAAAGGGTGCAGGAGATGGTTTTGGGGGCTGGGAGTTTGGGCTTCGGATTTCTTCCGCTTTGGGTGCTACTAAAGCTTATGGTTCGAAAGATGAAACGAATAACCTGCATGCAGCTGAAATCCTACTAGTGAGCCTCCTCCAAGTCCGAATTCTCCCCAAGCACCCTTAGCCCCATAGCCCTCATGTAGATAGAATGTGGCAGCATCGGAAACACATCATTGTCTTCTCCCCCGCCTCATGTTTTCTACTTCAGAGATACAAGTTGAAAGCCCCCAAGTCCTCCAAAAACAATGCATCAAATCGGCCCACAGCTTCCCTCCAAAGTCTTCTAGAACTCGGAAAGACCTGCAAAAACCTGCCGGAGAACCCTCTCCTTCAAACCCCAAACTCCAACACCCTGCGCGGAAAGACTAATGCATCCTCTGTATCCATGTAGGCTTGCTGCTTCTGATCTCAGAGTTTGGATCCCTATCAGTTCTTACTGATGTAAGAAACGCCCAGCTGCAACATGATCTGCCCTGAAAACCTCCCACAAAGCAGTCGTAGTTGTTTCGTGAGGGGGATCCTAATCAACAAGCAGCAAAATGATTTTATGGACATTTCTTTAGTAAGCCCTACACCCTAACAATGAAACCCTCACACCCAATCATAAGACGGATTGCTCTCTGGTACCAGGATTGAGTATCGGGAATGTATGTCAATGGGCGGTGGCGGGAAGGAAGGGGGGCAGCAAGCCCTCCACCCTCAACGTCAGCCATGTCCTCCATCAGCAGCCGTCCCTGTTGGGGTTCAGGCGGAAGCTCATCGTACTCGTAGCCTTAGCCAGGTCGGGTGTTTTAATGTTAGGTCTATGGGCTTTAGGCTTTGGATGTGTAGGGCTTTATTACTTGAAGATCTTTGGGTCCGAGGGTTCAGGGTGTAGGGCGCCCTAAGCCCTAGATCCTATCACTATCCCGAACCTCCAAGCAAACCAACCAAGAATCACCTAACCCTGAAACCTGTAAATGCGAACGTCTGAGGGCAGGGTTTCGCTTCGGGCTTAAGGGTTTGGAGGTTTTTGCGTTCGTTTCAGCGCATCGAGTCTGAGATATCAAGCTCAAGCTCTCGTTTCGGAGGGGTCTGGGCAGTCTATCCTCTTATTCAGGGCTTCTGATTTGAGACAGTTCAAGATGTTGTTTACTCATGCTTGAGGGAAAGGTAGATCGTCTATGGACCCATAGAAATCACTAGACCCCAAGGCCTAAACCCTCCTATACCCCCAATGGAAGTTATCATGACTCCCCAAACCCTAAACCCTTTAAACCCTAAACCCCTAAACCCTGAAGTCTGAAACCTTTTACCTGGCGCGGTTGAGGACAAAGAGACTGCGGTTACGGGCAACACGTGCATATGAGTACACCACCCTTGACCACCTGCACATGCCCGTCCCCTCAAAACTCCAGGCCTTGACGCTGCAACATGAAAGCCAGGAATGCTGTTGTGGATCCTTGGTTTAATCACTGAAGACAGAACCCTATACTAACTGGTCAGACCGTCTTAGCCGATGAGCCCTAGACCTAACCCCTTAACCCCCGAACTGGTTCCAAGCTCCAGCAAGCAACCCAGCGCTTTGGTGTCAAAGGTGTCCGAGGGCATCATTTGCCTGCCAAATGAATAGTTCTTTAGGACTCCAGTTACCTGAAAAATGGGTTCTAGGTTCTATATACCTCATAGTTACATAGCCCAGTAACCTACTATTTAGGTAACTGGGAGCCCTAGGAATCAGGATGAGCGATGAGCTTTCGGGTCGAGAACTTAGACTTAGGATGCCACGTCTCACTACCACCCTGGTGATTGGCAGCATCTGGCAAGATTTGCTTGTGTACTTGCTTGTGCTGGTCGTTGTGTCTGGGTGACCCTATATACACCACAGTGATGAAGTACGATCATTGTTTTGGTAGCTTAGCGTCAAGCCAATGGTTCTCATGATGTTGTGTTCGACCCTCAAGCACCCCTCCAAACTGTCACCATGTTAAATCCTGAACTCTCAATCCAAAACCCCCAGACCCTAAATCAAAAGCCCCAGCTCCAATACCCTAACCCCTCAGCCCTAAACCCTACACCCTAAATCCTCCCAACTGCTTTCTGCTATGATTACTTGAGGATGATGGCCAAGTCTTTCTGCAATGTGGGTTTCAAGATTTAATTTTTGGGTTTAGGATGTAGGGTTTATGGTCCTGGTTTGGGAGTTGCCATGATAAGGATCCCTCCTAAACCCTAAACCTGAACCCTAAACCCTAAACACCATTCAATATGATGGGCGGTCACGCAGGCGGCACTGCTACAAACTAAGTGCTCCAAGTCTCGCTAGCCCGCTTTGAGCACTACATGAGATTCAGATAGTACTCTTCAATAGGATGGCAGTCTTCATTATCAGGACTAAGGTTTCTTTTGGGGTCCCATGTTAATTTGGGGGAGGGTATTGATCTACTTACTGTAGAACCCTGTCACACTCCAAATCCTCAGCCCCGGATTCCATACCATTGTCTTTAAGAATCCAACTTGTACTTGCAAGTGCGGCGGGTCCCAAAATCCTGAAGGTACCAGCAGCTGCCCAAAATCATGTAATTCTATAACCTATGCCCTCCCCCAACCTGTTGAGACTCAAGTTTTTTTGATGGGGCTATGTGAGCTTCAATCAATATTTCAACCCATAAGAAGCCTACTTGTACAGAACGTGGCTTCAGGAGCCCGGTCCCATGAATGAAAGCCCACTCGCCAGACTCCAAAATGACTGTCGCGGCCTACAGGATTGCCAAAATTTTGTTGAGGTCCATTGAGTTCCACTGAGGCATCCTATACCAGAACCATACTAGGAATCTAGGACCATGATCGTAATTATCCAAGGTTTCACAGCACACGAGCCTAGGGTGCCCGAGAGCATGACCCTAAACCCTAAACCACAGCTCGTAGGTTCCAAATGCCGAATGGCTGATCTACTCAGAACCTGCACGCTACCCAATCTGGAAGGGGGGGAGCGGTGAAAATTCAGTGTCCCTTCTTAGGGTTTCGGGTTCTCGGGTTCCGAGAATAAAGACTACAGCATTTGGCCCCCATTTATGTCAACTCCTTTCTCTGGGCGCGATGTTTGAATCGTTTCGTGCCTTTTTCGTAAAAACTGTAGGCTGGCCCACGGTGTTGTAAATCTCAACTTTCATAGGTACTGCCCACGGTTTAGGGCTAAAAGCTTAGCCCGCAACCTTAAACCTCAAACCCCTAAACCGCGGCATACACACAGTACAGAAGAGTGTGGGGCGAAACGAGCAGTGATTTCATCACCATGGCCCCATAATTTCATATGATCCATGGTCTCACTTGAAGATCCCCGATTTGAAGCCAAACAAATATACACCCTCACAAGTTTTCCGCCAAAGTCAATATTGAAACTCGTCCCAAATGCTTATAAAGCCCTATACAACTATATAATCCCAGTTTCCATGTCGTTCTCCGTTTGATTCTCCATTATTCGGCGTTCTATAATTCCCCTTAGCACGTTATATCCCCAACATTAACCAGGCATGGCCAGCATGGCCTTTGAGGGTCATCTGAGTCAGGGGGAGCACAAATGAGTAGTCATTCTTTTGCTGGTTAAACAAGGCAAGGTTACCTTCTTCTAATAAAGTACTCCAGCCAGAAGGAGATGATAGTAAGTGCCCCTTTCAAGAAATCATAGTCCCCCTTAAGTAGATAGAATATGGTTTTGGGAATATTATAATAAGATCCCCATAGACCCCATATTCTATCTACTTAAAGGGGGACTGTACACACAGGATGCAGAGCTGCCTGTTCGAAGCATAGGGGTGCATGAACGGCGCCAGCGGTTGCAAGAAGCGGTTTGTCTGGGGCGCGGCTGTGTGCAGGGATCGTAGGCAGCCATGAGGACACTGATATCAGGGGCTAGGGTTCAGGGGTTTAGGGTTTAGGGTTTAGGGTTTAGGGGTTTAGGGTCTAGGGTTTAGGGCGAAAAAGCCTACATAGTCTTATCGATGATAGCAAGCACCTAAAACACCTGATCATAACTTGGGATTTGCCCTTCCCAGCTAATTTAGAGTACGGGGCCGTGGTCATGGTTGTTGTTGGGAGTTGATGGTCCCGACCCGGCAAGTTTTCGTGGACAATGCACGAGAGCCAGCCCGAGCGTAGAGAAATGGGCAGGATTTCAGAAGTCGTTTACTTATCTACCTGTCCTTGCTGAATTTGAAATGCTCCCAAGGAGGTTGGCATCAGCTTGCATACAGGGGATGCGAGGAGCTGAGGCTTCAGTCTTTCTCGTGTTTTCACTCAACCCATGGCTTACCCCAGAATCCTGAATTCCTGAACCCTGAAACTCTGATTTAGGGTTTAGGGTTTAGGGTTTGGGGACCCTCAAGCCAAAAACCCTGAAGCACCAGATCCTCAAGCCCTGAGTCCCTCCCCTAAGCCCTAAACCCTCAACCCTAATCCCTAAACCCCAAACCTTAATCCCTGAACCCTAAGTCCTAAACCCTGATCCCTAAGCCCTATACCCTCAAGTCCCCTCAGCGCTGCCTCCCCGTTCTGTGCCAGGGCCTGCTGCCGCATGGCAAACTCTGAGGCCTTGGGATGCACCGAGTTCTTCAAACCTGCCTGGACCCCCGAGGTACTTCGGGTTTAGGGTTCAGGGCTTAGGGTTTAGGGTTGAGGGTTTGGGGTTTAGGGTTTCGGGCTTAGGGTTTAGGGTTTAGGCTCAAAACCTTAAGCACGCAGTCAAACGGGCCTATGTTCTACATATGAGCTACGGTCAATATTTCTCCAGGAAATTAATGGACCTGGGATCCGTATTAGGTAGTGTGATTGACTATACTAAACTACACGAGTGACTCCCATGTCCACCTGTAATGGTCCCTTGTTAGCCTAATGTTGACAATAGCTCATATGAGCTATAATCTAAACTCCTAGCATCCCCCTGAATAACCATTATAAGACACCCTATATCACCTCCTCTAAGGACCTCAGACCCTAAACCCTAACCCCCAAACCTTAAACCCTAAATCCTATACAATCCCCTACATGACCCCCCCTTTACGGAGTTTAGACTATAGCTCATATACACTTTGCGGGGGGGTATGCAGGCAAGGGTTCAGGCTGCTGCTTTCAGGGTTATAGTCCTCCTTTAGTAGATAGAATATAGGGTATATGGAGATCTTGTTATAATATACCCAAAGCCATATTCTATCTACTTAAGGGGGACCATAAGGTTAAGGGTTTAGGCCTTAGGGCGATTCAGCGGCCCGGGAGTTCAAACTCAAAGTAGACCCGTGATTTAAAAAAACTCCTTGCAATTTAAGGGGCTTAGTATTAGAATCCCTATTATAATTTGGGGAGGGGGTTTGTTAATTGGGTCAATTGGGTCTACATTAGGGTTAGGGCTTTGAGTTTAGGGTTTAGAGTACAGGGCATGGGAAGTTACAGGATTCAAGGTCAGAAGCAAAAGAGCTTACAGTTAAGGAGTTGGTGGTGCAGCAGAGTGTCGGGACGACAGAGTGGCCGTGGGAGCTTTGGTGTAAGAAATGGGTTTAGGGATTGGGGTTCAGGGTTGAGGTTTACCGCTTTAGGGAAGAAAGTTTCAGAGGGGCTAGTACGGGTATCAGGTAAGTAGCCTTGTAGGAAGCCCACGCAAGCCTCATACGCCGGAGTATTTGAGCAGAATTGTACCCTCCTGGTAACTACCCACTTGGAAGTGTTCCGGACAATATGCAATGAATGGGGCGTTGAACACAGCAGGCAGCACCATGGACTACACATATTACGTGTCTGCCAGGGACCATAGCCGTAGAAGGTGCAGATCTTGGAGCCGGCAAGACCCTCGCAACTCTAAACACTAAGCCTTGAACGCTAAGCACCAAGCCCAAAACCCCAGAGCATTCGTGAAGAAGAGTACCCCAAATCATATTTATAGAATCCTTTAATAGGTTGTACTAGAAACATTCCTCAATCTAAACCCAAAAACTTCTGACTGCCGCCAGGCTGCGCACTCCTCGGGAGTCTCCATCTGCACCTCAGCCCACGCCCCCAGCAGGATCTAAAGAATAGAACCTTGTTCAAGGTTCCTAGACCAGTGTAAAGTCTGGGGGCCCTATAGAATTAGATTTCTATGGCATGATGCAGTGCATTTGGGGTTTAAGGGTGAATTTAAAATTCAACAGATTTTCAGACCGGACCTGCCCTTGTACAAGTTTTCATGGTTTAGGGGTTAAGTACGTGTAGAGGCAGGGGCTTGGGCTCTACCGCTTTTTTTTTGGGAGGGGTGGATTTGGATCCCCTGCTGCACCTCTTGCAAACCCAATGAATTGATATCTCAAAAAGGGTGTAGCATATGAGACATAGTCTAAAACTACTAGTATCCCCCTTGATAACCCCTACAATACTCCCCTATATGATCCCTGGAGAACCCCCTGTAAGGAGTTTAGACTACAGCTCGACTGATTCCCTGCACCTGGCAGCTTTTCGTATCCCAACCGGACTGGTCCAAAGAACCCTAAACCGTAAACCCTAAACCCACCCTAAACCCTAAACCGCTGTCGGTTTGAGATTGCTGGTTTAGATGTGGACAGCATTCCAAGGAATAACCCTTTTATCGACATACTCGGGAGTTTCCTAAAATTAGGGGTACTTTTTTGGGGGGGTCCCCCTAATGGGGATTATAATATATTGAGGTCCATATTGGGGCCTCTTCATTTTGGGAAACTACCACTCCTTTTAAAAGCTGCTGTTATTGTAGAAGGGCCGTGAAAAAACTGTAGAGTGTGGGGTATCCCCCTAAAGAAGCCTAGGCACATGCTTCTCGTAGATGCGGTCGCAGTTTGAATGGTGCAGGAAAAAGATGGGATGGAAGGCAGCCTCAGGTGACAACAAGAGCATAATCAAATTGGTTGCTGTTGAGGACTTTTCAAAACTACTATAAAAAAAGAAACCCATTGCTTTAGTAAACTGTCTAGCGTAATGCGGTCAAGGAAAGTGAGTTCCTTACCAGCAAGCCTGTCATCAGTCTTAACAAGGCTTGCAAGGAGCATCATCTAAGCTGGGGCAAGAACGAAAAGGAAAGGCTCATTGTACGTACTGCGGCACAGCCACATACGGTACAGTAGACATGGGAAAGCCGCAGGCGACGTGGACGCTGTTGTGTGGAGACTCCACAGAGAAGCCTTCGGCAGTGGGGAAGGAAGAGCGAATCCGGCAACAGGCTCACTTGAAACACCGGCGCGTGAAAGGAAATCATGGGATGGGTTGCAGCGGGTTGCAGTGACCGTGGACTATTGAGGTACCACTATGGGAATATTTTCCCCATTTCCTACAAAGCACCAGGGATAAGATTGACAAAATCATGAAATTGAGTCGGATGGTCGTCAGGCGGCGCTACTTAAGGGACCTTGGAGTTTGGAGGAGTTCTTTCAATTAGCTCCGCGCGTACCGGATGTCATGACCATTGATAGAGGGTAGACATTTTGGCGCCAATGAGTGCAGTCCCCCTCCCATACTGTATGGGTCGGTAGTTGGGGGGGCGGGGGGGTCCGCCAAATTCAGTTAATTTATGAATAGGTTTCAGTAATCATTAGTCTACACAACGACAGTGACGTTCAAAAGTGGTCCCAAAGTTATGATGATGATGATGATCATCATCATCATCATGGTGTTGGTGGCGCGCGGCTGACATGATACTGAGGATGATTTTGGTGGTGCTGATGGTAATTAGTCGTGGGGCAACAGCAACGATGATGGTACTACACTCATAGCAGCGGTAGGATTGCTGGTAGAGGAGCAACGTTTGAACTGCCTCTGAACCCAGACTAAAGCCCAGCAGGCAACCTTCAAGCATGTTAACTCTAGATGAGCTATAAAGTACACCCCCCCCCTAATAACCCCCAGGACCCCCTACAATATAGACCCATTTGAGGAGCTTAGTCCCTAACCCTAAACCCTATCCTAAACTCTGTATAACCCCCTCAAAGTTTAGACCCTAAGCCCATACCCTAAAGTCTATATACTCCCTTTAAGGAGTTTAGACCCTAAAGCCTAAACCCTACCCTAAGCTCTATATAACCCCGTTAAGGAGTTTAGGCTACAGCTCGGATGCTGCTCCTCCTAAGAGCCTCCACAATTGACCAAGCCTCCGAGCCAGGAGGCTTTTGTAGAATGGACAAGAAAATGGAAACTACTATATACGTAGTATATTTGGGGGTTATATAAGGATAATGGAAAAGAATATGGAAACTACTATAATAGTATATGACGGTTTAGGGTTTGGGGTTTAGGGATGTTTAGGGTTTAGGGTTTGGGAATTGTGCTTTCTAGGGATTGTCAGGATCATCACAACTTATCTTCGTCCTTTGGGCATTGCAGGGGCCAAAACCTTGGCCTTCAACTTAGAACCTTCAACCATGCCAACTTCAAGCAATCAGCCGCAATCCGACTAAATCCACCCACCCACCCCTCGCCGCCCCAGCGAACCCACCTCGTCCACGTGTGGAGGCATGCAACCAGTGCTCACTCTCCGTCAAACAACGTTCAGCACCTCTGGCGACCTGCACACTCCAGGAATTGGAGCTTAGGGTTTAGGCTTTGCAACTTGGGTTTAGGGTATGTGGATTGGGTTTAGGGTTTGTAGCCTAGGGCTTATGGGGCTCATATTTTAAGGCTTGGGATTTAGGATTTGCAGTTGAAGGCTTCTCTTGTTGGGCTGAAGCCTCGTAGCAGATATCTGCCTACCCAGAGTCTCCCGGATAGTCTTCGCCTCAGCTCGTTACGGTTTGTGTTAAGGCTCATTGTAGAGATATAGGGTTTAAGGTGTAGTAGGGTTTAGACTTTAGGTCTTGATAAGTTGTGCAGCCCTCTCTTTCGTTGGAATGAACCGAACTCTCCAAACCCTCAAGCCGCTTTCTAATTACGCTGGACTGACCTTGCCAATGATCGTCCCGGCTTAGTCACCCCAACCCTCAACTCTACCACTCTCAAAAAGCTACCGTGGGTGGGGGGACTCAATCTTTACCAATCTCACTTGGAGATCTGCTTGGTAAACCCCTGTCTAACCCTAGTTGTGCCCTAGTTTCCATTTCAGTTGTTGTACAGGCTGCTGCCCTAAACCCTAGGCCTGAAATCATGTAAGGAACCTAGGACCAAGGACCACGACATCGGTAATTATTCAGGCTTCCACATCATCTCAATTCAGACTTCTAGACTAGAATGCTTAGCTCTCCATTGCTCCCATGTGGGGGGGTTTCCATAAATGGGGGGCACCAATGTAGACCCTAGTACATTCAACAATTGCGTTTAGGGACTGCGAAAAAGGGCCAAGATTCCCCCCCTCCCCTTGCGCAAACCCTGGCCTAGTTTTGAGCATCCCCTACCCTTTTCGCAGAGATTCAGCGCCTGCATGGATGTCAGCATCTGCCTTGTCACTCAGATTTGAAGGTTGGAGCTTTGAGAAGCTTGGGGGAGACGAGGCTGGTACAACTGGTGGGATTCCTTGCTTTCTGCGCATCTACCAAGCTCTTTCTAACCGATCGCGTTGGATGAAAGCAACCACCCCACGAAAGCCCCGCCGCATGCCTAAACTTCGATGATGCAGGTATAGCAGTCTGGTTCTTTAGTATTCTCTGTACGGAACCATAGGATACAGTCTTGCCGGAGCTTTGCTACGGGGAACCCCCTCGGCTGAAGGCGCTTCAACTAGGCTGGTCAGGGTTCAGGGTCGAGGGCTACGCTTAGGGTTCAGGGTTGAGGTTTTCGGGCTTGCAATTTATCACAATATTTTCCCATTCCCAGCAACCTAAACAAGATGGTAGCCTGCTACGCGTGGGATCACTGGGTAGTGAAAGGAAGCTGCAACGCAAAGGGGGATAGCCCAACAGAGGCGGGGCAATGAACAAAATGAGGGGGAAAAAAGCAGAGGACGCTCCATTTTCAGGAGGGAAGCCCTGGACTTCAGGCCAAGGTTGTATCCAAGATGAGCTGGATGCAACCTTTGGCCCTCTGCAACATGCCTTAGAAAAACAATAGTTTGGGGCTTAGGTTTCAGAACTTGGGGTATAGGGTTTAGGGTGTGGTCCTAGGCGGGTAGATACTTCGCAATCCCCAACTGTTCTTAATCCTCCTGTGGCACTCCAGAAGGTCCACCAGGCCCAACACCTACCCCCTTTAAGTACCTCGTAATACAAACGTTTAGGATTTAGGGTTTAGGGCTTGGGGCTTGGGGTTTAGGCTTTAGAGTTTAGAGTTTAGAGCTCTCGCCCCCAACCCCCATTCGTACATAGATGTCGTATGAAGCGCATCGATGAGTACTACCATTACAAGACTCTCCTCAGCTCCGAACCCTTAACCTGAAGCCCAGAAGATGACTCTTGCAACCCACACTCAAAACCCTACATGTTCACCAGGTCACTCCCCCACCTTCTTTGAAGACCGGTGGCCTCCCTTCTACAAGCCGAAATACAGGAATTCATTACTAGTTCAGCCGTCTTCCGGGGGCTCCCCAAGTAGCCCCATTTTTGGACCATAATTCCCCGGGTATGAAGTATAAGGTACTTAGGGTCGCGCAGGATCCGAAACCATGAGCCCCCCAAAAGCCCTAAACAAGGAACCTTAAGCCCTTTACCCTAAACCCTAAAACCTAAACCCTAAAACCTAAACCCTATACCCTTAACCCTAAACCCTAAAACCTAAACCCTAAAACCTAAACCCTAAACCCTTAACCCTAAACCTCAAACCCCAA